>MU858085.1:85962-244521 GCA_033297075.1 Rhypophila decipiens | reverse complement strand
TCCAGCAGTGGCAGCAAAAGCTGTCGTTTATCAATACCATATCAGGTATAAGAAGCAGGTGGGGCGCACACCAGCAGACGCTGGAAGGGCATAGCCATTGGGTCAATGCAGTCGCGTTTTCACCGGACGGCAAGACCCTGGCCTCGGCTTCAGACGACAGCACAATCCGGCTCTGGGACGCGGCGACTGGCGCACACCAGCAGACGCTGGAAGGGCATAGCAGTTCTGTCAATGCAGTCGCGTTTTCACCGGACGGCAAGACCCTGGCCTCGGCTTCAGACGACAGCACAATCCGGCTCTGGGACGCGGCGACTGGCGCACACCAGCAGACGCTGGAAGGGCATAGCAGTTGGGTCCATGCAGTCGCGTTTTCACCGGACGGCAAGACCCTGGCCTCGGCTTCTGACGACAGCACAATCCGGCTCTGGGACGCGGCGACTGGCGCACACCAGCAGACGCTGGAAGGGCATAGCAGTTGGGTCAATGCAGTCGCGTTTTCAGAATGTGGTGGGTATCTAAAAACAAATCAGGGAATTTTGAATATAAAAGGTGTAAGCGCAAACCCAAATCCAACCACTTTGAACAATCAGGAAGTAACGGAAGCTTGTTTCTTCGTTGGTGACGAGTGGGTTGAACAAGATGGCAAGAAGCTTCTCTGGCTGCCACCAGAATATCGGCCTACATGTTCGGCCGTGGAGGCATCAACAATTGTTATTGGCTGTTATTCAGGACTTGTCCTGGTTATGAGGTTCCAGACAGACAACAACTGCTGACATACATTTCACTCTGTTTCTGTCTCTATCTTACTCTCTCTCTCTTCTCTTATTTTTCCTATCATAGCGTGGCACACGAGGGGTCTGGGGGGCACCTTTAATTTATAGCACCTTATTATATTCTAGAATCTTCTAAATTTTGTTTCTAATCACTTCAATTGTTGTTTTTCTTTCCGAAGAAGGGTAGGTTCAGAGCTAGCTATACTGACGTCACAAGTCTAGACCCTAGTGTGAACGAACCTCACTTTGGGCTCCTTGCCACATCCAGACGTTTGTTCTATGTGGCGTGTCGTATAGACCAGTCTAGCCAGTCAGTGGCCGTTATGATCATAACATAAACTGCCACGGTGGCAAATGGGTAAGGCTGCAGTAAACAATATTGTTATACGTTTAATTGCAGACGAAGGAGGAGGCTATCTAGACTGCTAGAGTTGTAGGAGTGGTGGGGTAGTGGGAAAGGAGTGAATCGCTGGGATCATTTCGCCCGGAGACAGTAAGCCGTAAGGCCCGTGCATGCTCCCTTCAGAAGGGAGGCAAACTCAATCTGTATATTGAGGGTCTATGATTTGTGGCAACTCTACTGGCACAATTACTAATTAACTTTAGTTAACTATTCTTTCTAAGGACTTCTAACTGCTTCTTAAGCCTTCCTTTCAACACACCACCTCAATAGGGTAATAAAGAAGGAGATAAAGGTACTGAAAATTTTTAATATCATGCTAAACTGTGAACTATCGTCGTCATATGAGGAAATACTTGGTTGCATAATTAATTGCCATTAACTGTCGTTCGGGTCACATCCTGGTTGGGGTATTCTCAACAGACACCCAGCGTTGGTGTTCAGCATACCTAGGCTAACCTGACGACCGGGACCGCTAGGTGACTCTTTGTGGCCAAACTATATCACTACATCTTCTGCTCTTGGCTGTGTGAGGTTACCAATAAAAAGATCAATAACAAGACGGAGAGGAGACGGAGGTGGTGATTGCTGAGTCAGCGAACTCTCCACTAGCTAAGATGGCCGTTACCTGTTTATTACAAGAGAGTGGTGTACATATCTCAAGTACGATGAATCGGTACCTAGCCAACGAAGAAGACCATGATTCGGGATCCGACTTAAACACCTGCCTGCCGGGACATTTTACCCACATGCAGCATGTATGTCAAACGACCTCGTTGCTGTCACAATGGGAACTGTCATCACAGCGATCAAGATTAGGAGAGGTCAACAAGTCAGGGAGCTACGTAGACACAACGAGAACGGAGACATACCTTCAGGGCCAGGGAAGAAGCCAAGTCAACAAAGTTGTATTCATTCAATTTCTATCTCATCTCAGTAGACCTGAAAAGAACACGTGTCTGCCTCGACCAAGTTAGAACCAACACATGCCAGACGGGTGCCATCCGAGCTACAAAGGTCAAGGTCGACCTCCAGTATTCTTTCACAGACATGCATCAAACAGCAAGAAGAATGTGCCTCGCCATCAAACCTCCAGTCTCATCGAAAAATTCTCCATGAAAGTCTGCAAGCGAGGGCGGGTCAAGACTGGTGATCTCAAATTCCCGCCGGGTTTGCTCTTCGCCAGTCGTATACCTCGAAAACCGTGGCCTTGTGGTTGACGCGGAGATATCCTAGCGGTTGGGTCTCTACATGTCCTACCTTGTTCAGGCATCTTCTCAGCTGTATAATAGATGTATCCAGTGGGAATTGACCTTCAGTGTCTCGGGTTGAAATTCCTTTCAACCCAGGAGGTCACAAACATCCTGCAAGGTTAGTAAACGTCACATGGCACGAAGCAGTGGAAAACCGAGGCTGCTGCTGCCATGGGAAGGATAAATCCCGGCTGCAAACCTCTTAGCAATGTGCAGTCCAAAGACCTGCACAACAGAGAGATGAATGCGCGAGGGCATTATGCTTCGGGAAAACCTCCCATGGAGCGCTTCACATGAAACCACGTGAAACGGCCATTGAGAACACAAAAACGTCTCGTTGTTCATTTGGTATCTCTCTGCATCTATGTTGTTGATGTGTTGGCCTTGAACCCTTTTTTCCCTTGTGCTGTTGATCATGAATCCGTCCCAAACATCTCGCAAACCGAGAATAGACGCCAAGGTGACCTGATGCTGAGATTTTTCGACCGAGACAAAAAGAAAGAAATCCGTGGGTATCGTCTTTTTTGATGTTATCCGTGTCGAAAAGACCCGGAAGCAACTATTATGTTGCACCGGTGATCCGTTTTTGGTGTTCCCCTCCGGGTCAGTCAAGTCTTAGATTGGAGACAATCTAAGCGGACTTGGCCCTGGCGTCCTTTTGCTTGATGGCCTGCTCGCGGCCGATCTTGATGCGCTCAAGGATGGACTCGCGGTCCTTGTCGAGCTTGAGCTTGGTGATGACCACGTTGGAGGGGTGGATGCCGAGAGGAACGGACTGGCCGGTGGCCTTGTCGCGGGTGACACGCTCGATGTGGATGACATACTTGAGGCGGTAGACCGAGGTGACCTTGCCCTCCTTGTCCTTGTTGGCGCCACGGATGATCATGACCTCGTCGTCCTTGCGGATGGGGATGCTGCGGACCTGTTTCAAGGGGAAGCAGACGGTGAGTTTTCTGCTTTGAAGCCAAATATCTTTCGACAGCACATAACACGTACATTGTACTTCTCACGGAGCTCCTTGCTGAGAGGGGCGCTCATGATGTTGCGACGAACGCTGGAAGGGGCACTGAAGTGCGCCTTGCGCGACTTGCGGCGAGAAGAGTGGATGGCTGTGAGGATACCATTGTCAGTATCGTCGGCTCAATCAAGGAAATCTGTCGCAGGTCCAATTGAGGCTTACTCTTGGGGGCCATTGTGACTGAGGTTTGCCGGACGGAGGGTTTTGTCGAGGTATTGCGATCACCGTGATCTTGTCGGGAGCAGTGGAAAAAAGAAAGACGGGAGGTTTGTGGGTTTTGAAAATGGGCAGGAATTTGTGTGGGAAGAATTAGCACACCGCCTTCCAGATGTGGTAAAGCGGGCCGAGTAGCGGCGGCAGAACTTGAGCCCCGAGGTCTGTGCACGCTTCCATCTCAATTCCTTGGCATTTCTCGAGCCAGCCAGCCAGCTGCCAGCTTCTGGACCCCACCTCTTTCTGGGCCAACCAACGAGGGGAATAAATATTGGCGGAAGTCATGCAACATGCAAAGGACGGGAGGTGATTCTTCATGGGCTGGTTTCGATCCTTCGGAATTCCATGTCCTAGAAGTTCGATTGCGGGACCACACAGTCAACTGGGTCGAAAAAAGGGATGCGAAAAGAAGCAGTGGACAGCAGAGAAAGATGTTAACTTACGGGGTAAGCCTTCTAAAATATTACCAGAGGCCATTGAAAACTTATCAGGGGGCAGATAGGTCCTGTCACGATCACACACCATAGTCTGGGGGAGAGTTGTCATCACTCATAAATTCTCAATTCATCGTTAAACCCCTCTATCCTACATATATACTCCCGAGATGCATAGGGCACAGAAAAGAATAATACGGCCTTTAAATATTCGTCCATGCCGCATTTACTTCTCTCATAAGGTCTTTCCAACGTATAGAAAAAGCAGCCTATGCGTACTTTCTACCGCGGAATGTGTAACAAGCCGTGATCAATCATCCCCTGTCAAGTCGATAACCGGTATATCGCTAAACCGTCCGTGACTCTCCATCTCGGGAGACCGGAATGGGTCATCATCGTCGTCATCATTATTGAGCTGCTTTGGACTTGATCGGGCCTTAATGGCGGTACAAGTGGTCTTGTCTCTCTCTTTGGTCACACTCCACGACCGTTCGGGTGTTTTAGGTCTAGATGTCCAACCTCTTTCCAGAATTCTGGGCGGTGATGAGGCGAATGGATCATCGTCATCATCAATCAAAGCCGATGAGTTCTTGGTAGTCAAGACTGGAGCGGGATCAGGCACCGGAGTGACCTTTCGCCCTTGTAAGAAGGCCTTAACAGGCGGCAAGAGAATATCGTCGCCGAGGCCATCATCGTCATCCTCGCTCAAAAGGTCAACGGGTAACCTGGCATCAGATTTCGACCTGGCGAATGATCCCGACGCAGCCCCTTTGACAACCTTTCCAAATGCCTTGATGCTGCTTTGCGTCATAATCGTACCGTCCTCTGCGCCGCTATTCGTCCTCTTGAACGGCTTCGGCTTCCTAAACTGAGGCGGTGGACTAGTAGACAGCTTCTTTCCCGGTGCACTGCAGGGACTGGGACTTGGTGGTGAACCGAAGGGATCCGGCAATAACTGACTCTGTGTTGGTGGACTCTTTGTCCGTTTTCGCGTAGGATTCGCCTGCTCAATCACACGCGCATCCCTTGCCGGAGAAGTCGGAGCGGGTGCTGGACTCGACGATATAAGAATTGGCTCGTCGGCAAACCCGGATTTATTGGTCTTGGTGGACATGTTCGTGGCCGACTTTGTCTTGGTGATCCTAGGGCTGATTTGTGAGCCCATTTGACTCCACGGGTTGACGGCTGCCGTAGGCTTGGGTGCCTTTGCTTTGGAGGACTTTTTTGGCTTACTTTTTGCACCTTCAGCCGCTGGCTGGGCTGCCTTTGTTGACATGGCACGCGCAAGCTGCGGCCTGACTGCGTCTTGTGTTACGAGGAACGCTGGGATGGCGGTGGATTGGGTCCCAAGAATCGAGGCCGCAGGCGTTGCTTTGGTCGTCTTGAGATACTTGTCGATGGCCCCAACTGGCATGTCCGATTTCTTGGCTCTGGGTTTCTTGGCAGCCTTCGCCGCAGCCTTGTCCACCTTTGCTCGCTGCTTGTCCTCGAACAATTCCACAGTTTGAGGAATGCTCAGCTTGGCAAGAACTTCTGGAATCCAGGCAAGATCTGGCTGTGAAGGATCGTATGTCTTGCCTCCAGCTGACTGCTCAAGTTCTTCCCCGACCCCTTCCTCGAATTCGTCATCGCTATTCAGCGCAATGCCCGTCCGGCCAAAGGCCTCGACCTGTTCCTCAGTCTCAGCCTCCAGATCCAGCCCAACAATATCAGTAGGAACAAAGGATATCCTCAGCTCGGGTGTGGCGTCAGTGCTGAAGTGAGTCCTCCGGCTGGAGACCCCCTTGACAAGCGTAGATTCCTCAGCCAGCCCAAGACCAGGACCCATCCTCTGCAGCATAAGTTGGACCAAAAGACCAGGCGCCAAGTTCCTAATCAACTTGACCGCCCCAGCCCGATAAGTCCAATCAAACGTCTCCCGAACAAACTCCCGCAACCCTACCAGATCCACGTCCTGCTTCCCCGGAAACTTGGCCTTGACCCTATCCACAGTCGTCTGCTGCGACACCACCGGATGGGTATAGTACCTCAAAACCTCCATATCCGGAAACCCCTCGGGAATCTCCAGAGCTTTATGCTTGGTACGAAAGAAGCCACTCTCATTCGTCCTAAGCTCCCTCAACAACCTCTCCCTCCATTCCCCCAATCCCTCCTTGTCACTCCTCTTGATCCTACACAAGTCGGTCCCAAAGCCCGCCCTCGCCGCCTCGCACGCGACCTTGACACCACACCCCGGCACCCCCTCAGGCAGGTAATCCCCCCCGCTCATCAGCGCAACCAAAACCATACCCTCCCTATCCAGCCCCTTGATTCCGCTATTCCCGCCGCCACTCAACCGATCGACCTCGTACATGGAAACATGAGTGGGTGTCTTGGATCCCTTCGTCGATTCCGCCGTCCAATTCCTCAACGTCCTCCGACACCCAAACATAATGGTATCAACATCCTCGCTCAAAACCGCATCCACCACCCCCTCCCTTTGAAGCAGCGCACACTCAGCCTCCGCCTCCCCAGGCGCATCATGATACGCCAGCCCAAACAATCTAATCATCCTCTTCGCCATGGCCGTCGCCACCGCCGTGCCCTCCCCCCTTCCAGATCGTTTATTCCTTTTGAAGGCGGGTTTATTCGGCCCGTCGAAAACAAATATCGGCTGGATTGCCAAGCCCAAAAGTCGGACGAGGCGGTAAAAGAGCGTGCGTATAGCAGGGTTAGAGCCCCCCCTCGCGGCTTGTACTTGGAATTGCCATATCGAAAAGTCAATCGCTAGGCGAAATGGTCGGCCTGTTTTCTCGAGGTGGTCGATTGCCAGTTTGGAGAGGGCGATGCGCTGCCCTGGGCCTATTTCTTTGTAGATTCTGCAAGGGGCGCAAAACGTTAGTCAGTTGCGGTAGCACGTAGGTAGGTGTGAAAATGGGGGATGTGAAATCCTGCTGTCGGCATTCTGAATGAGTGCTGAAAGACTTCGGTCCGATTATTAAGAAGAAAGTCATCAGCAACCCAAAAGACTAGCAGATAGCCCCTTTTTACAACCCACACAGGTAGGTAAAGTTGTGAATTTGTGTGAATGCGCAACGTACCCTTTGATCCCCATATTGGCGACCTCGTCCGCGAGGAGCCTTGTCGGGAGTCTATTGTAAGGATATTGAAATCAAGATTCCATGCCAAAAATCGCGTCTGGGATCGTGTCGCGCGCGTGTCAACGTTAAAGATGCGGGCGGTGGAATTGGCTTTGGGCGGGTTCGTAGGTGGTTGTCAAGGTGGTGGATTTGTTGACGTGCCTTCCGTTTTGGGCGGGTTGCCACAGCGCACGGCACATCCCGCTTCACACCGACCGACGTGGGGTAACCGCAGCGCCTCATTGGATCGAAATTGTGAAATCCCATGTCAAGACCTCGTAAACATTTTATGCAGTTATTTATTCAAGCCATAAAGCTTCTTTCCTACGTATTTATGGTCCTCACAAGGCATTACAAAGATGATTGCAAGAGAACATGTATTAGCTATGAGGCTATTACCGCATGTCTCTACCCCCTATTATGGGTAAAGAAAACCCCTGGTCAAGTTACTCGCCCGGATCGAAGGTGTAATTTCACTGTAAAACCTTAATTCTAGATCAAATTCAAGGTATTATAGAACTTGGTCCGATAAAAGGTACAATACAGGGGGGTTTTCTTTATGCCTGATACGTGGTACAGTCACGGTCAAAAAATACGGTCTCCCCCCTAATATCTCACTTCGGTGCATTTTACTAGGTGAAATGACACTAAAATCCGGAATTCTTTTCATTCATGTTTCCTGCTTTAGGAAAAAATAACTACTAAAATTAAACACAAAATATATTAGTATTATGCTTACTAAACTTACCTATAATACAGTTACAAATATCTCATTACTTATTATATTACAATAGATTACGTGGTTGAATATGGTGAGTTTTGGTGTAAAAGTGGGCGAGAGACCGTATTTTTTTACCCTTACTTTAGGTCATCAGTGCACAGGCCCCTGTTATTCCGTAAAAAATGGTCCATCCAGCAAAGTTCTTGATATCTTCCTGATGACAAGGCAGAAGAATAAGCTAGCTAGAATATGATACAGAAACCGCAAGCTACAGACCAAAAAATAAAGGTAGATATGAATAGACCCAAGCAATATCAGCCAAATCAACCAGTCCATCAAGTCCAGTGCAGTCAGCCCAGGTCTCCAAAACCTCAAACTCACCAGACCCAGACAGACCCCTACCACGACTCAGCCCAACCCCCACAAGGCACACCATTCTTCGCAGCCGTCATCCTCTCAGCCGCCCTCAACTCATTCGTCTTGAAGATAACCATCTCCAGCGGAATACTATGACGCGCCGCAAACTCCATAGAATCCAGTCGCGCCCGTCTCCTGTTCCTCCTCCCACAACGCCGCAAATTCTCCAAAAGCAAAGAAGCAAAATTGTCCCAAGTAAAAAAGGGCCCATTAATAATGTTGTCCTGGTTGTTAGAATGTTCATTATCGATAACGGGTTGTTCCTCTTCCCGCCTCTAGCGCGGGACAGGCTGCTTGCTCAGCAGGACCGCGACGCTCTCTCGCACGTTGGACGTCACCCAGGGGCTGCCGTCTCCGCCGCGTCTCCACTCGTCGCCCGTGGGCTCCGTGCCGGTGCCGTGAGTGGACTCGCCTATGATGATGTCCAGATCGCGCTTCTGAGAACTGAGCCAATCCCGGACAAAGTGGACCGGGTCGTCGGCCATGCTCGACAGGAATGCGTGCTTGGCCTTGCTCTGCGCTGTGGCCTGGATGAGGGTCGCAAGCTGCTCGTCGAGATTGGAAATCTCCTTGAGCATGGACGCATACTGGGTGTCGCGCACAAAGGGTAGCAGCTTGGCCTTGAGCGGGTCGTCCACGGCCACACGGATATCATAGACAGTGGGGACGGGGTCTCCGGACTTGTGGAACTCCTCATCTACACGAATGGTGTAGGGGAGCTTGATGGGAGGCAGCGGTCTGAGGTGTGGCGTAACATAATCGTTGAGGATGGGGATGTGACCAACGTCGCGCCCAATCACCTGTGTTGGTGGATTAGCAAGGTCCGCAGAAAGAGAAGCCAGTCGAGGACCAAAACAAACCTTTCTCAGCAAATCATCACACCTGAAATTCCTCTTCTCCTCGTCTTCTTGGAGGTTCATGAGCTTGATATATTCCCAGAGCCCCATAACAGCCTCCTGCCTTGTGGCTTCCTTCATATCAATGACATCTGCCAGGTCGGGGCTGAGCTCGAACCTCTCTGGATCCTCATGTCGAAACAGGTTGATCGTGATGTTAACATTCTCGTCCCCGTTCCGCCTAAAGGTGAATTCGTCAAAGTCGGCCGCGGCAGGCAAGTTAGACCCAGCCGGCGTCCTGTCTGGCTTCTTCCACTCTACGCTCGTATCGGAGCTCGGGTGCCCTGACTTTGGCCGGTCAAAGTCGACTGTCAAGGCCTTGAAGAAATGCGAGAAACGGTATCGCTCGCCGGGCTTGGCAGAGACGGGTTTGTTGGCCTTGGCCTTGTTCGGGCTGTCGGTCTCCATCTTGTCATCCTCGGTGGTTTTCGTCTCGTCATCCTCCTTGCTGCTGTCGTCGTCGTCGAGAAGGCGGCCCTCGATCTTGACTCGGTATGACGACTCGAGGTTCTCGGAGAAATCGAAGCTGTTCACGTCGAGCGTGTTGGATTGCCAGAACTGATCTTCTACCGTATTCTTGATCCAGATCCGGAGTGTCTTGAATCTCTGTAACGCAGCTGTCAGCCCCTGTCCCATCCCATCAACCAAGCCCCATACAACGCAGTAACAACATGCCTTTGGATTCCGATTGACCGAGTCGACAATGTCTAGTCTCTTGCGGGTCATGGTAGCGTCCAGCCTCCGCTCAAAGTCCCTGAGGCTCTTGTAAGCTTGCGCCACATCGCCATCCCCCACCAGGATCTCCTCCACCCCATCAGGGAGCGACTTGTCGGTCGGCTTTCGGCTCCGGATCTTAGCCAGATGGGAAGCCATCTCTCGTCGCTGGTTCTCCTGGTGGATCTGGGCCTGCGTCATGGGAACCGAGGCATGGGGGCCGTGACCTTGATGCATCATTGGGCCTGTGGTGAACCCAAGACGAAAGCGTCGAGGGAATGGTTAGCGTACGGCCTTTCCTCGAAGTGTCTTCCACTTTCAGGTGGTCCAGCACAACGGCGTAAGCTGAAACAGGTTGGGGAACACAGTGTAGAGTGAGATTGTGCAATCAAGTTTGCTACTTTAAAAAAAAGGGCCGGGGGGGGGCAAATAGAGAGAGAGCGGTGGTATGCGCGCAAGTCGCGATTAAACAGACACCGGACAACAAGGCTTGTTCTTTTCTTCCCCAGACCGACCGGCAGGCAACGAAATGAAGCTAGAAAGAGACGAGAAGCTCCACCGGGTCTTGGTTCAAGACGCGTGCCGGGTAGGAGCGACGTGAGAAGAAAAAAAAGCGGAGTTGCCTCTGGAGCCCGGACGATTATTGTAACTCGGGGGTCCCTAGTATGACTTGAGGAGGGCAAGACAGGCAAGGTACCCTCCGGTACGAACCAAACGAGCGAACGGACATTTGGCCCGGCTTGGGAGACTTGGGTCTGAAAGAGGTAGGAACGGGAAGGCATGGATGACATGGAATTGGCAGCCCAGACCCGAAACCCCGGGAAGGGAAGGTGTCGTTCGAGGTGTCCAGTCTTGTGGTTGTCTCGTCTCATTCATCGAGCAAAAAGCGAATGACATGACATGAAACCGGTTCTATGGACAATATGGGAACGTAACCATCCATAGGTATGGGAACACACCACCTCGGTACTAGAGCAAGGTATTCGGTAGGCCGGATCCAATACATGCGAAATGATGTAAAGGTAGTCCGTCCATCCCCCGCCCTAGCCGTTGATGACGAACTGGCCGTTACGTTGGTCTCTTGTGCAGCGGTTCATGTATAAAACAACAAAGATCAGAACTAGAGATAAAACTTACCAATGCCACCTCTGCGTTGTGGGACGCCGCCATGTTGTCCTCCATGTCCTTGCCCTCCCCTCGGACCTGGCTGCTGCGGTGCGTATCCACGAAACTGCTGCTGCATCGTTTCTGTTTTATTTTAACAGCCTTTTGCTTTTTTTTCGTCTCGGGTCCTGTGTACTATTGATGGGTCTATGTTGCGCCTGTCTACCGGGACCCGTTTTAACCGTCGAATAGTCGCTTCCGACCTCCCTTCTTCTTTTGCTTCCGCTTGGATGTGCGGCGGGCGCAAAGCAGTGCACTGTATAGTGTGATTCCCTCCGCCTCCCCTTTGGCAATGCGAATGCGTGACCGACAATGCGCGCGCACGCACACTGTTCTGGTTATCGGGATCTGCTGCTTGTCTTGTTGGCTACTCGTTGCCAGTTGGCCGCTGGCGTCTTACAAAAGAACGCCTCCGAGGAATAATCACCGGGTGGTCCTTGTCTCTCGTTGCCGGCGGTGGAATTGGGTGGATTGGTGGTGGGGTGATGCCAGATGCCAGCGTTGGACTTGCGTAGGGTTTGGCGCAAAATGTTGGGGTTCGGGTCTTGCAAGCGCGTCGATCCGTCGCGTCGTGGCTCTCCGAAAATGGTGGAGTTTTTGGACTGTGGTCTGTGATGACCGATTTGCGATTGATTGTTGGAGATGGGTGATGCTGGCCACCTGGTGGTCAGTGCGGTCTGCTGAGTCATCGAGTCAACTCGGGGAAACTGTCATGTGACCGCCTGAGCAAGACTGGCATCCTGTTTGCCATTTTCACAGATTAGAACGATGCAATGAAATGTATAAACAAGTAATTGATTGTGACTGGGTATCCTTCATCTGCTACATGTCATTTCCATCGCTCGTGCTTGTAGGTATATGTGTCTGTCTGTCTCCCCGTGTTTCTGTACATTCATTATTATGGCTGGCTCAAGATGAGAAACAAACAGCAGAGAAAACCAAACTGCCTCTCCTCCTCCTCCTCCTCCTCCTAATCCACCGGGATATAGCTAGCTAGCTTGATGGTTAGTGAGGTCGTTCATGATATATATAAAAGGGAAAATAAAAGGGAAAATCGTCAATCCAAAAAGCAAAGAGATATCAATGGAAGCCAACACCAAGAGAAAACAAGACTCTAGGTCCAGTACCAAGCAACGCCACCCATCAATAAATAAAAACCAAACATCAGTCCACCTCATTAGGCTCCAGCCAAACAAAATCCCAAATAAGAGAACAACACAGCTCTGCTTCGTCGCTTGATTGCTTGCTCGCTTTGACAAACAAAAAAAAACAAAAAAACTCCCAAACCATCAAAACGTGCTCGCTCGCTCGCTCGCTCGTCAATCATAGACATCCCAAGGTAATTCCCTCTCCCGAACAGTGGTACAGGTTAAATAACCCACCGCAAACCCTCCTCCTCCTCCACCTTGTCCCCCAGAAGTCCCATCCCTACTACTCGTCTCCAACTCAAGCCCACTCCCCATAAGCGGCCTCACAACCTCCCTCGCCATCGCCTTGAGCTCATCAATCCGTTTCTCAAACCTCCGCAAATTATCCCTGGAATACAAATCCGGCGTGAGCTTCAAGAACCGCTTACACTCATCATGCGTGAGGAAGGATTTATCACCCGCCCCTCCTCCCAACACCCGATAAGTCCGGCCCAGTGCTGCTAATGGTGTCGGCGTGCCTCCCCCTCCCCCTCCTCCGGCTGCTGCTGAACCATGTGGTAATACCATCTGTACCCTCCTCCTGCTGCTGGAAGTAATATTACCGCTGTTGTCGGCGGCACTGCTGTCGGATGTACTCCCGCCTCTATTTCGTCCCTCCCTGTTGTGCCTCCTATCCGGAACCATCTGCTGTTGCCCGTATAATCCGCCTGCTCCACTAGAGGCATACATAGACGAACTAACAGGCACAGTATTATCAGCAACCCACTGCCGAAAAAAACTAACAGCAAGCCAATCAAGGTACCCATTCTGCGGCGTGACTTTTTCCCTTTCCCTCGTCGTCCTCTCTCTTTGATCCCCCCCACGATGTGAGCTGCTCGTCGTCGTAAGCGTCAACCTAAACAATCTCGCCTCAATACGTCCCACCATCTCTTCGAGCTCATCAACCTTGTCCTCGATGATATCTAGCACCACATCTGGCATTGCCGCTCGGATGCTGCGTTCTCCCGCGGGCCATTGACCAACGACATGAATGAGCGCTTCTTGGAAAATCACTTTACTCCTGGCGAGGTACCCCAGTCTTAGGTACGAAATGGGATACTTGGCGATTTGTCGCCAGAGCCGAGATTGGAATTGCAAAAGGTGGTGATCAACCCGTGGCCCGACGACAGGGAGGGCATCATATTGGTCTGCGAGCTGCAGGAGGGATTTACATTGGACGTAGGCGTCTGCTATGTTTATTGCGTCTAGGAGGGGCGGATAGTTGTACATTATTCTGAAGAGGTTGTCGTAATCTCGTAAGAGGTCGGCTTCGGCTTGCGTTGGTGGGGGTAAGGGCGGTGGTTGGTTATAATGGGATGAGTGGGAATGGGATAACGAGAGGTTGGCGACGGAGCGGAAGAAGGAGGATTTGTGATTGCTGCTGCCCGAGTTGGAGTGAGCATGTCGACTGCTGCTGTTTGAGGGGCCGCCGAATATAGAGGCTGTCGAGGTTGGTGGGAAGTCGCGGTCCCGCTCTCGCTCTCGATGCGAGGTTGACGGTGTCTCTTCTTTTTGTACCAGCATAGGAATGTCATCCTCCCCTGTGCCCGTGTCGAGCTCATATCTCCATCTCTTTTTCAGCGGCGCCAGAGCGCTCGGTGGAGCAGCGGACCGGCTGCCATTGTCACTGCTTTCCCTCCGCTCCTCAATCCTTGCTACCTCGTTACCGGTGCCCGCACCAGACGAAGCATTGGGAAGAGCTGGTAATTCCGGCACAGCAGGGACAGCTTGCGCCCTTGACCATTCATTACTCGTGCTGGCCTCAAAGAACCCGGAGCAGCGGGTCAGGGTATGTCGGTGGAGGAGGTATCGATTCTCGTGGCCCGACGCGACGCGCACCACAATCTCGACGTCGCCGCTGTGGCTAAAGACGGGGAACTCGTTCTGAGGGACGAAAGTGCTGCCCCCGATGTGAGACCGGCCATAGCGCCTCGCGCGAGAGGAGAGATGCGACCCGCCTGTTCGCCCGCCGCTGCCACTGACACCGACGACGGATTGTGCGCCTCGTACCGTCAGCGAGGTCGACAGGTCGCCGCCGTGTTGCGACGACACCATCGCGGGTGTTGACCGAGGCTGTGCGGCTGGCTGGCGTGGGTCTCAGTTACGGTCGCAATGACTTATCGGGCCTGTTGCGCCCGAATACCTTCCCCTCGGTCAGCAACGGTCGTCCGGTGGTGTCGGTCGAGGTTGATATGATCGTGTGCAAGATCGTAATGTCGTCTCTGTCACGCCAAAAATTCACCCAAAAGTCGATATTCTTCGTTTCTCTCGTTACTGTCGTCTTCGTCAACTTTGCCCCTTCCAATGGGCTGCCTCTTTCCTGCTGGCCTGCTCGTCGTCTTGTTCGTGACTGGTTCGCGAGCTGTTGACAGCTGACAGGCCCGATTGTCGCCGGCCGGCAAAAGCTGTAAGTGAGAGGGACCCGCGATGAGGGGTCAATGTCGAGAATCACCTGCCCGTGGTCTGCACTCCAAAGCAAAAGGCAAGGTTGGTGCAACAAAAACAATCAAGATCAAAATAAACAACAGACAGGTCCGAGAAGAAAGTATGAAGGGTATATTTTTGGGACGAAAAGAAAGTAAAAGGGCAGAGACCGGACGGAGCTTGCAACTGCGCTAAGTTCTAACCCAGCCCACCACTTAACGCGTTCCTGGGACCTCCGATCAAAAGAGTCAAGGCAAAGTCAGCTTCCCAGGCGAGGCTGTATGCGTTGCGCGCGTTCAGTGGGGTGTGTGAGAAGAGCAAAGCAGCAAAGCAAATGCACCACCGCCGGCTCTCGACGGCGAACCAGACGAGCAAGCTTGATTTCGCCACTGCGAAAGGGTCACCAGCTGGGATTGTGGAGCGGATTAATTCGGCAGAAGTCTTTCACGAGACAGAAACCGGTTGTCCCAGAGCTTCTGGGGTTGTTCCAGAGCTGGGGTCGTGATTGGAGAGGGATTGGTTTCTGCTGCTTCGGTTCTTTCTTGGTTCTCTTTACTTGGTGCTGGTGCTTGATGCTGAATTGATTGGTGAGGAGGTGAAGCTCGGGAGGCACACCTCCAACGTGGGGGCTAAGAGGAGTCCGGGGTTTTTTTGAGTTGAACTGAGATGAATAAGTACTAGTAAAGTTCTGATATGAAAGATGCTCGGAAACAACTTGGAGAAGTAATGATATGAAGATATAACATCAATAAGTATAAAAACGAGAAACAAAGAAAAGACGTGATGGTGCCTGGCGAGATATGTTGTTGACAAGAATCGTCTCCCACAATAATGACTTGCTTCCGCGTCACCGAGGTGCATGCGAACCTGCATCCATCATCGCATTCATCGCGACTTTTGGTGTAAGCATGAACCCAAACGCACGTATGGCTGCTGCCCGTCGCGTCTGAGCTCGCAGCTTTGCTTGCTTCTCTGTCCCTGTTTCAAGTCGTCCTCCGGTCCCGTTGGATGCATGCAGCCGAATAACCTGAGCTGACGATAATGTTCCTGTCTGATTATCCCCATCCATTCTTTGATCGGTGTATTTTCATTATTTCCCCATCGTTGCATTGCCCAATCGTTTGCTCGCTGACACGAGGATTGAGGCTTGCGTTGGTGCTTCGAAGCTTGCTGAGAGTGAGAAGTTGGTGGCCTCTTCGGTGCTGGTGTCAAGCTGTTTCCGGATGCATTTCATCAAACAGCTCATCACCAAAACTGAATGTTTGCTTCTAAACTCACAACTAATTCACCGTACCTTGATCTAGCTCATGATCGCTTTATAGCATTCTTTGTCCTAGATATCCCAATGTTCCAGGAAAACACGGGGAGCTTCACAAGCATCAAAGAAACTGAAAAGCAATCAAAGTGCCAGAGCTGTGAGCTGTTGCTGTTGGTTCGGCTCTCATGAACTCACCACCCTCGGCAAAAGCATCGTGCCCTGATATAATTTACCATTGCTTTATGCCCTTCATTGTTGTTAATATCCAAAATTTCAGGAAAGTTAGGGCAGGTCTACAGCGCATCAAAGAAAGGGAAGCAATCAGAGATGTGAAAGCTGCGAGCTGTTGCTGGTGGTGCACCTCTAATAAACTCGCCATATTACTGCCTCGACGAAAACATCCTACTTCATCTTGGATCTGTAGAGAGGGGAGAGAGAACGACGAAGAAGATGCTATCATTGCAGATGAACACTTTGGAGTCATCTTTATCAATTCACGAGCAGCAAAGCTCATGTATTTACATTTGCTCAACTTCAAGCTGGACAGGCCCGAGGATGAGGGTGTATACACTAACAGTTTTGTCGCTGAATTCGCGGGGGAAGTGTTAGTGGCACCACAAATTCCTTCTTGAACAAAGGAGCTTCGTCCGATGAGCAGAAGCTTCTATGATAAATTATGAGATGCAAATTCAGTTCAATGCTTTACGATGATAAGTTATTATCATTTTCAAAAAGTTCATCCCGAACGACTGTACAACACCCGGGCAACATCCCGGATCGGCAAACCGATTTACAGGAGAACTGCAAGTGCACACCCATTCATATCAGATAATGGACTGTTGATTGTTGCTGTAATCTCTATTTGTACACTTGCATGTAGTTATGCAAAACCAAAACCGTTCCATCATGTCCCAAAATATCCGAAACGCCAAAGAGAAAATCAATGCAGAATACACCAATCCAGGTTACCTTTTTGTAAATCCCCTGGTTGTAAATCCGGTCGCGCTGAAGGAAATAGTCAAGAAATACATCGCAAAGAATTGAAGAGTGAAAATGGTAAAACGTTAACAAGCCTGCGGTCAGTCAATTCGTGGCCTCGTTCAAGCCACGCCGACCAAGCAGGACTGTTCATCAAAGTGTCGCTTTAAGCGAGATCCGTCCCAAAACGCCAGAAAGCACCGGAATCGCAAAACAATCCATTCAGCTCATGTCCATGGCTACTGCTGTGGGAGTTTGAGCCATAAAGCTGGGTGCTGCCACGGGCTTGGGCATCTGAGTGGCTTCCAGTGTCACCGGGCCGTCAAAAGTAGGTGGTGAGGTTTTGAGGTTTTCGAGGGCGCGGTCGGCTGTCTGGCTGACGAGACGGCCCTGGCGGAGGTTTTCGGCGAATAAAAAGTAGCCCTCAGCGCACTCAACCAAGTAGGATTGCAGGCCACGGCTTTCCAATAGGATCTTGGCGTTGGTGACAGGGTAGTGGTTTTCGATGTAGCGCGCCCATCCACGAGCAGCTTCTTCGATGTTTGCGCTGATGCGGCTCCATCCAATGCCAAGGTGGAATGTAAAGTCGTCTATTATTGGTTGCGCAAGTGAGTCTGAGGACGCTGTGAGCGGGTTGGTGACTTCGCGAGTAGGACTAGAGCGTCGGCTTGAGGAATTGTTATCGGCATTTGGCGTGATTTCGATGCGCTGCGACTTGTTACTCCGAAGGGACGGGCGCGCTTGGGCGAGTTGTTGCTGTTGGAGGAGAGCAGCCTCCTTCTTGCGCGCCTCTTCTGCCGCTGCTTGCTCGTCGACCCAGGTGCCAGATTGACTGCTGGCATCGGCGACATAACCGGTAGTCTTCTTGATGAGGGTCATGCCAGGGCCGTAGATCCACTCTTCTTCCGCCTCCTTGATAGCGGGAGCCTCGACAATCTTTTCAGGGGCGTCAAGATTGACGGCAGCTTCGTCCCTAGATCGTTTGCGCCCAGCTGCGACGCAAGTGCGGACGAGCTGAGGCCATGAGAGCGGCTTGTTGAACGACGACGGATGCTGGTAGTCTAGGAAAGATCTGCCAAAAGGAACTTGATGAACAGCCTGTGGTGGCATGGCGAGAACTGGCGACGAGGCGTAGGTGCAGTCAAAAGACCTCATTTTCGTTACCTGTTCAGCACTTGACTGAGAGAGGACGGGTTAGAGCCGAGTGAAAGTGACACTCGTCAAATCCACGCGTCCGGAAGTGCTGTGTTTCAAACAACGCGAGCTGGGCACTGCGAAGGAGAGCTAGGTCAGGATCAAAAAGAGGTAAAGGCCGGGGTCGAAGAAGGCAATTGGCCAAGTGAAGACGACGAGGAGGGAAGAATGACGAAAGGTAGAGGGTCAATTGGTAATAGAATGAAGGTAAAGGAGGATACTGAGAGGCGCGTCGACGTGTTGAAGGTTGAGGTTAGTGAGAGCCGGCGACAACGAGAGGCCAAACGAGGATGTAAGCCAAAGTGATGGCACGCGACGTGTAGATGGGATATGTTAGAGGGTAAGGTGGAGTGTAGGTAAGAAGAGAGAGGAGGGATGTGATGTGAGGAGGGAGGGAGGTGTGATATGTATTCGAAAAAGTAGCATGGGGTGGAAGAACGGAAGAGGTGAAAGAGAGAAGCAAAGAGGGAGAGCAAAAGGTATAAGGCGAGGCGGCGAACTGTGCGAGAAGAAGAGAGGCAGAAGACCGGCACTGCGAGACAGACCCAAGGCCTGTGAGAGGCAGACAAAAGGCGTCGGAGCTGGATGCTTGTGGATGCACCAAGGTAATCCGTACCAGCGAGACAGCCAGCCGTTCCCATTGGCCAGAGCTGGTAAAGTGGATCCCTCCCGATGCGCTTCTCTCTGATTGGCCGGTTGGATATCTGGAGAAATGCTGCAAAGAAGGCACGCCAAGCAGGGGCCAGGCTTCCAGGTTTCCAGTGCTCCACAGGGCGACGGAACAAGCCTTGCTCCGTATCCGGCTAGGGCGGCTGTTGCCCCCTTGTTTCCCATCCAGTTGCCTTGCTTTCACTCGCTCCAGTTCCTTTTGCCCGCCAAGCCCGCCCCCGCTTGGGGACTGCTTCTGGAGCCTCTGGATTTTCCCGTGCACTGCAACAAAACGGCGGGCGATGGGACGATGGACGGTCCCCCCCTTGAGCTCGGGGCCACTGCCACCCGCTTTCGTCTGTCACCAGTTGCGAACCAGACGGGCAGAAGTGGATCGCCATTGCCCGGTGTGACCGGCAGAATTGTCAGACTCCGTGAGGCACGACTCTCCGTTCTCCTCTTTCTTGCGTCTCCCGTCCAGTTTCCTCGCTAGTGTAAACCAGTCAAAAAACGTTCTCACCCCCACATCTGGCCGTTTGCCACACCTCCACACCCCAGCCATCCAATCGCTACCGTTTATTCCAGAAGTCCTCTCCAGAACCACCCCTCCTCAACTTCCCACAGACACGCCCCCCAAATGGCCCGCGCAGCTGACATAATCATCACCAGTTGCTGATTCGCTCCTCACACATTAATTGCATAACCCAGCCACTGTGGTGCAATTTTGTGCATGCATCCTCCCTGCCTCAGAACCGCAGCTTTTCCACCCTGCTGAATCGGACACACGACAGTTTCCAAGGTCACACATCACTCTATCAAAGCACGGGATAGAGAGAGTATATGGAATTAGCGGTGAGCCTCGGAAAAAGCGTCTCTTCCACCCAGGGTCCAGATGCCGTGCCCTTCATGATGTTGTGGAGTGACGAATATGTGCAACACCAACGATGGAGTCAAGACAGAACAATAACGGCCATGCAGAAACGTTAAAATCTTGATTTCTCGTGGCTTGCTTCATACCTCTCAGTCGTGGGTTAATTATGTGACAGGTACTTAAAACAAACTCGGACTAATACCTTAGCCCCAATCTAACGGATTAACCATAATCATAACGCTGCATGTTAGTCCGAGAGCTGGTCAGCGGCAGCCTTCTTGCAAGGCAAGCTGGTCAAGTCTGGTCCCACAAGAAGCTGTCTCCAGACGTTTGCAAAATTTTGCAAGTTGGACACGATGCCGTGGAGCAGCCTATGGACCTGCCTCTGAATCCCAGGCGCGTGACGCTTGTTCGAACAAGACCGAGTCATCTATGTTCTCTGTTCCGCCATACAAGCCCATAAAACCCTCTGGCGCCTGTAGGCCCGGCGGGCTGCGGTGTCCTCTCAGCCGTCGAACCCGGTTTGTTGCTGGAGTTCTGATGGGAGCAACGCGAGAGGAAGAGGCGCCAGCGGGGGCTGTCCAAAATTCGCGCATACGACTCCGATGGCGCGCTTCCGGTAGGTTTTGAGGTGTCTGTGGTTGCGACGATGCGGGCAAGGAGTCGTTATATATCTGGAACCTGCTGGGTGTCAAGGGCGGCAGCGTTGGCGATGACGGGCTGCCCGGAGAGCTTGGCCGTGGAACGGATGCCGGAGGACGGGAGTCGGATATCATTTCTCGGTGTCTCGGTCGAGGTCCGTGGGTTGTCGTATCTTGGGCGCCGTCACTCTGTGGTTGGGTCTTTCGGGCATGTCAGCATTTCTGAGAAGCAACCGAGGAGGCAAACAACGCCCTTACCCTGCTGGCTGATGCTTGATCAGGTCTACGAGGCTGGAATGATGGAGCAGCCGGGTTAAACTCCGTTGAAGGGCGAGATGAGGGTTTATCGTTCATCGTCAAAGCCGGGCCTGATGGTCCTTGCTCGTGCGGCTGGCCGCTATCGACAAATCCACCATCATGGTTGTTGGGAGGGTCTCGTGGAGCTCTCACAGTCGCATGAAAAGGCGTTGATGGCCCAGAAGAGGGTTCATCGATGATCATCCAGGACGATCCTGATAATCCCTGCTCGTGCGGCTGGCCTCTATCGACGAACCCTCCATCTTGGTTGTTGGGAGGGTCACGTGGAGCTCTCGCTGCTGGAACAGTGAGCTGACCTCTGTCGACGAACCCGCCATCATTGTTGTTGGGGGGATGTCGTGGATCTCTTGTTGCCGAAACAGGGAGATTCGGACGTCTTGGTTCCTCGAAATCGTCATTGACCGGACTGTCCGGTGGCGGATCGAGTCTGATTGCCTGGAGGCGTCTTTGAACTCCCGAAATATTGGCTTCCAGTTGAGAGCGTCGCTCTTCAGCTTCGGTATCGACCTGATGACGGGCCTGGATTCTGCGAGAGCGACGGAGGGGGAGCAGCCCCTCGTCGCCGCTGATCTCGTCATTGACCGAGGAGACGGAAGATGCTGGCGAGGTTGCTCGCGGAAGACCTTCTGGACCATAAGAGAGCGCTTCCGGGTCAGCCTTTGTCGAGACCGCGGTAAACTGAGCGGGCGTTGGTTCTTCCGGCACTCTGTCCTGGCGCCAATGGCTCGGGTCTATGTTCATGGACTTTTCCAGGTGTCTCTTGAAGAGGCGACGTCGTTCGAGTTCCTTGACCTCCCCCATCGTGAGAGAGATGACGGTCGGTCGGAGGCGTATCATCTTGAGAGTTGTTTGATGGAATACTGGCAGTTGGATACTGCTGCGGTGGTCGGAGACTGATGATATCTTGAATCTCGTTTCCCACCTGGTAGGCCTTTCCGGTGACGTTTTTGGAATCCATTTTGGGATTTAAGGAATTGCACTGGCCCAGCAAAAGCCTAAACTCGATCTGCGATTCATTTCCATCATCGACTGGCAATCGCGACCACAGGGAAGGCCCCCAGAGCCGGATGTCAATCAGGCCTGTAAGGTGCGACAGCATGGCTTATCAGCAACTTCCCAGGCCGTTCTGGCATGAGAGTTGTTGGAAGGCAAGTATGGCCTCGGAGAGGAAAATGCGAGTATTGGACTTGCCCGTCGTTGAAATAATTTGGAAGCTCAAATTCAACCGATGATCCGACACCAACGTCAATACTCTGGCGCATCTGTCAATAGAACCCACCATTCCCGTGAGTTGATACCGAGGTTGCATCCTCTCGAGACAAACAACATGAATGCCCCTCCACAGCATCGAACCCCGTATTCGACCAGTGAACGCGCGTCGGGTACATGTCGCTCACCGCTTCCAGTAACAGATGAAGATAGGTTGATAAGAAGATATTCAGATACATGTTGATAGACGGAGACGATTTCATATGCATCAGCGTCATTGGGGATTACACGACAGTACCACAGTACATATATATCTGCGCAGGGAACACAGCAAAATTCGCCGCAAATGACGACCGAGTCGCCGAACCTTTTTTTGGTGGCTTCTAACACTGCGTCTGCCATCTCATAAGTGTAGAATAATATAACAGGACGTCATTATCCATGTTTCGGGGTCGAAGGCCTGTTGCCGGCCCATGTCATTGACCGAGATAGAGCTCAAGATCGAGCTTCCATATGAACGTAATCCGTCGAGTCTCACGTTTTGCATATCAACGTACGTGCTGCTCCGGACAAGATCATGGATCGGTATGTTATCGTAATTGCCCAGCATATGCCCAGGGTTACGTATGCACCTCAGAGCCACCTCACATCTTGTCGCCGTTTACGAGGTGTGAAATCCGAGTCTGGCCGTGTCTGGGACAATGCTGGGCAAATCACAGCCATGATTGTACTCCATGTTGTATTCTTGGGTCTTGGCCAGTGGACAAGACAGGAATTTGCTCGTTTTGGCATGTTTCCAGCTCGTGGAGTTTGTGGACCAGAGCCCCAATTGTTGCCATTTCCATGCTGGAATTCAGTCCTGTTCCTGGTTGGGAGTGATCAATCACGAATGATCACTGAAAATAGCTGGTGGGGTGCCCGGGTCAGATCACCTGGTGCCGGCTGGGTGTTCCTTCATCGCCGGGCCAGTCCAGTACGGTATTAGTGGATTGCCCTGTAACTTCAGTGCTCCATCACTTGTCCCCTCCGCCAGACTCCATCGCCCTGTCTCACCTTGTTACCTCACTCCAGTCACCCCAGCCAAACCTGCGAATATCGAACCGGCACCTGTCGAGTCCGTGGTGACAGCAGCAATTGACGCATCAAGTTCTGACCGACCTGAGCAGTACAGCGTCTCCCGACTCCCAATTCCCGTCGCTCGTTTCAGATTCTGCGCCGTGCAAAGGACGAACACGACCTATCTCGGTCATCTGGCAGTAGCTTCTTGTTGATGGCAAACCGCCGCTGGACTCATACATGACCGACCCACGGATACCAAGGTAGTTTCCCGCCCTAAAGTCAGACAACCACCAAATCTCGCATCCGCTGCGACTGCCCGCTGGTCCAAGTCTCGCCGTCAAGCTTTGGGTAGCCCGACCTGTCCCCAACTCGTTTCCCGAGAGCCCAAGTTATTAGCTGCATACATTACTTGGGATCCCCAGTTCCCAGGCAAAGCCACGAGCAGTGTCAAGCAAATCCAAAGAGGCAGTCTTTCGGTCCGGCGGTCGCTATATTTAGCCCATTCCCCCGTGTCCCGATACTGAACGGCCACCGAGGCCGTGTATTGCAGCACTTCCCGGCCCAGGCATCTGTTATCGCCCTGCGTCGCCGTTCACGTCACCGCCCTCTTCCGGCCCATTTCTACTCATTGATATAGCAACATAAACCCGGCCGTATGTCCGCCACGGACGATACCTAGCTTCCACCGTCACTCGATTATCATACCCTCTGGTGACGTCGCCGCCTCTGTCTCCATTCTGAGGCCCACACACACCTCAGCCGCCATGAATGGTGACCTTAGCCTGTCGAGGGCCCTCGGCGGCTTGCGGATTGCCAATCCTGACGATGCCGACTCGAACCCCTCGGGCGATGTGCCTCTCGCCCCGAATGAACGCCCGGCGAACGAGCCGAATCCGCAGCAGAGCGAATCTCTTGCACTTCCTCAACCGTCTCCCAACCCAGCTACTCCCCAGTCGACCTACGACCCCGAACCCCAGGCTCCGCGCCAAGACCCTTCACCGCGTCAACCACACACGTTCGAGTCGGCAGCGGCGATATTGAAGAATGCTCAGGAAAACCTGAACGCGAGGGGAATCCAAACTTCGGCGAACGCGGTCAGCCCTGGCGAGCAGTATTCCCAACCTCAGTATCCGCAATATCAGGCCACCAGTTCCAATCGAATGTCAACTGGGCGGCCGTTGCCAGCGCAGACACCAACCACCGAAGCTGATCGACAGCTGGGAAATTACAACTTGCGGTCTGAGCCATCACGAAGCTCAATGTACGCTGCACAGATGAGGGACGATTCAACATTGGGTCTCGTGAATCCTCAGATACCGTCGCGGGAGCCAAGTCGATCGCAACGCACAGGAGGGCGGCCGACCCAGGCTCCGCAAGGCAACGGACAAGCTGGCCCAAATGGCCCCCTGCCACCAAGAAGGAGCTCCAAGGGTATGGGCACGGGCTATGCCTCCATTCCAGGGGTCCCATATGCGCCGCCGAGTAGCAACAACTACGGACAAGACATGCCGCCGTTGGCGAGTAGTGAGGAGTGGAAGGACCGCGGTGCGGCTGTAAGCCTCAGGAGAGAGGTTGACTCGGAAGGGAGGACCGTGATAAGGTCGGTCAAGAAAGGAGTCCGCGACTTTTCATTTGGCCGGATACTCGGCGAAGGCTCGTACAGTACCGTCTATCTTGCAACGGACCGACAGACTCTGCGAGAATACGCCATCAAAGTGCTCGAAAAGAAGCACATTATCAAGGAGAAGAAGATCAAATATGTCAACATTGAGAAAAACACGCTAAACCGGCTCACGGAACACCCGGGCATAGTTCGCCTCTATTATACTTTCCAAGACGAACAGTCATTGTACTACGTCTTGGATCTTTGCAGCGGCGGAGAGTTGCTGGGCGTTTTGAAAAAGACGGGCACCTTTGACGTCGAGTGCACGAGATTCTATGGAGCGCAGATATTGGACGCGATAGAGTACATGCACTCGAGAGGCGTCATCCACCGAGATCTGAAGCCAGAAAACCTCCTTTTGGACGACCAGATGCATGTCAAGGTCACCGACTTTGGTACTGCTAAGCTATTACCGGATCCGCGGGACCCTAGGCCGCAGCAGGACGTTGCTGGCCAGAATGGTCAAGACGACAGGACTGCGTCTTTTGTTGGCACGGCCGAGTACGTGAGCCCGGAACTGTTGACGGACAAGACTGCTGGAAAGCCCAGTGATTTGTGGGCCTTTGGCTGCATCATCTACCAGCTTCTCGTTGGTAGACCCCCGTTCAAGGGGCCCACGGAATACTTGACGTTCCAGAAGATTGTGGCTTTGGAGTATGACTTTCCTGCCGGTTTTCCCCCCGCCGCCCGGGATCTTGTGGAGAGGTGTTTAGTGCTGGACCCAAACCGACGTCTTACGGTGGAGCACATCAAAAACCACGAGTTCTTTGATGGACATCCGTTTGGAAAGAACCTTTGGAGGATGAAGGCCCCACGGTTACGGCCATATGTGCCTCCTGCCCCAGAGCCACATATTATCAACCTGAACGGAAGTACAGCGTCGAGTTCACCCAAGCCCATCCCCACCTCACGAGGAAACCAGGCACAAGGCAATGGCTCAACAAGACCAACCAGGATCATCACGGAGCTGCCTCCGCCAACACAATTGGATATCGAGTGGTCTCCTGTCCTGACAAGGAACAATGAGCGAATCCTGAAACTTGGTGACCTGATGGTGATATCATCTCCCATTCCCAACAGCCCGCACGGGAAAGGCGAGGGTGACGGGCACAAGAAGCTCTCTCGCTTCTTTGGCGGCAGCACAACCAAAAAGAGGCAACGGCTTGTGATGATCACGTCCAGTGGCCGCATTGTACTCGCTCCAGCGGGTGGAGACGAGAAACGGGCGAAACAAGAGATATCTCTGTTGGCGCCTGATTGCACTTGGAAGAGTCATGTTGACGCAAAGGGGCAGACAGTGTGGTGCGTTGATACTGTGAGTCGAATCTCTCCCAGAACCGATGGAAAACAGGCGCTAAACACATAAAACAGAATGGTATCCACTACACCTTTGAAGAGCCCAAATCGTCGCAAAACGAGGGTTCCAAGTTCTCTGTCGATGATTGGCTCGAATCTCTTGAGCGTGCCAAGGACCTTGCGATATCACAGAATCTCGTCGGGTCATACAACAGCGACAACGGCTTCGGGGACATGTCTTCTTCGATGTCTAGCCCTGCGAGCACTATGGGAGGCAGGGCGAACTTCCCCGAAGGTTTCAGCATCTCTGACCGATCCGGGCGCAACCAACTGACTAAGAGTCAGGCCAGCCTGGAGGATACAGCAGTGAAGCGCAACCGCTTCAGCAAACGGCAGTCCAAGAACGGGCTCGGGGCAGCGGCTTTTTGAAGAGGAGAGGAGAACAAGTTTCTGGTTATCATTCTCTTTTGGCTCGAGCACTCTTTCTGACACGAAAATGCATGCATTCCTCATGGCCGGAGGTACACTTGATGTTTTTGTCCATCAAAATCGGAGGCACGGGTGCGCGGGCATTATACACTTCTTGAGCAGTGTTTTCAACAGCCACATATTGGAATCATGCTGATTGGATGGCGTTGTGGGTTTATGGCTTGCTGAATTATCGCTTGGTTGCCATTTGCTACAGACCACCCTTACCACGATATCACGTTTTTAATCAGGCATTGTTCTTTCTTGGTAGCGTGGCGTAGGTCTTTTTGCTTCTCTCAGACACACACCTTATACACTATTCATTTGTCCCCTCACTCTGCAACAAGAGACTTGGAAAAGAAGCATATCATTAGCATTTGCCAGCTTTTTTGCTTTATTCGGAGGCTTTTTTGGCCAAAATTCGACGCTCGGACGCTCTTGGAGGATGCTATGTTGCAGACTTGGCTCGCAGGTTCGCCCTCCTCCTGCGTTGGATAAGGAAAATAGGATGTTCTAGTTGGCATTTATGAAATTTCAGAATACAGTTTCACCTCTATTGATTATTCTTGCGCTCGTAAGGAAGTCTTGTGTTTATAAAACGAGTTCTCTGACGAAAAGGGGCTGGGTGACTGTCACATGTCATTTCCCCTGCTTGACTACGTAGAGGACTCGCCGTGTGACCCGACTGAGCGGTTCCTCCTGCAACCACAGCAACCCCAAGTCACAACTGCACTTGATCCTCCAACTCGATCTCCTCTCTGAGAAATAAACCGGACAGACAATTCGGTGATCACATAATCTCGAATTACAAGCCGGTGGATATCAAAGTCCGAATCGCACGTTGGTTCAGGCACAGAGTCTCGGTGAACAAAGCCGAGGTACGGACGAAACAAGTTACCCACTTGTCCCCGGATTCCCCAGACTCCATCCGCCCCGGATCTGCAGATAATAACCTCCACGTGCTGTCATCTCTACAGTACTGGGGATATAAAATTCACTCTTCACTCATTCACACATTTCAAGCAGCAAGCGGAAACCATCATCAGTCGGACTACCTATTTGTAAGCTCGCCTCCTTCCAAGTATGTAACAGTACATGTACATACACAACAGCAGAACTAACAACCATATCAAGACCTCATCAAATCTCACCAACTCATCCATCAAACCATCGAAAATGGCAGCCCCAACAATAACACACTTCACAATCCCCATCCAGCCCATAGGCAAAAACCCAGGAGGCAGCCTAACATGCACCGAGCCCTCTCCCAAGATCTACCTCCTCACAATCTCCATCCCCCCCGACAACCGCCTAACAATCCACTCCTGCCAAGCCCTCCTCGACGCCCTCGACCTTCTCGAATTCTCACCAACCATCTGCCCGTCCAAAGACGGCGTAGTCGTCACAACCAGCGCCATCCCAAAATTCTACTCCAACGGCCTCGATCTCGAGCTAGCCATGTCCAACGCAGATTTCATGCCGCACTCTCTCTACAAACTTTTCGCGCGCTTCTTAACCTTCCCCATGCCGACTGTTGCCCTGCTAAACGGCCATGCCTTTGCCGCGGGGATTATGCTAGCCATGCATCACGATTACCGCGTCATGAATGCGCAAAAGGGGTTCGTGTGTATCAACGAGCTTGACTTTGGAGTTCCCCTGAAACCGGCTATGAGTGCTATTTTTCGGATCAAGACTGTCCCCACTGTATACAGGAGGATCGTGCTCGAGGCGCATCGTTTTGGCGGAGAGGAGGCACTGGAGAGTGGGATTGTGGATGCGTTGGGCGGGTTCGAGGAGGTTGTTAGGTTGGTGGAGGAGAGGAAATTGAGGG
Organism: Rhypophila decipiens; assembly: GCA_033297075.1. NCBI lineage: Eukaryota > Fungi > Ascomycota > Sordariomycetes > Sordariales > Naviculisporaceae > Rhypophila > Rhypophila decipiens. The sequence goes on along the minus strand of MU858085.1, from coordinate 216,354 downwards.
AGAAGGGACGGAGTGGGATTTATGGGGTTATGAAGGCGGAAATGTATCGCGAGACGTTGGAGGGGTATTTGAGTGTTGAGGGGCATTTTAGGGAGGAGGAGAGGGCTGTTAAGGAGCAGGGGGAGAAGGAGGATTTGAGGCGGGAGAGGGGGGAGGAGAGGGTTAAGGAGTTGGTGGGTGGTGGTGGTGGTGGTGGTGGGAAGTTGGGGGCTAAGTTGTGATTTTGGGATGATGGATCATACATGGCATTTGTGGTATTTTGGGGAGAGGGAAAGGACTGTGTAGGGTTGTAATCTTGATTTGGCGTTCAGTGCTACTGGTTGGTAGTCGAGACCAGACTCGAGAGCACGCATTTGATGGAGGAAATTAATATATTATAGACCATCCTTTGTTTCGCTTTCTGGGAGTATTCCTCCTGCCTTGATCACCTCTGTATATGATTCAGTACCCGGGCACGTATCAAGAGAGTTCCCATATCCAACATTTATACTCGCTAGGAAGGGCGAAATCAGAAGAGGAGAGAAAGCGGTATATCAAAGACGAGAACTAGAAATCGAGACAGAGAAGAAACAGATGACTACAATGTCCAACTTGCACTCAACATCCTGATTCCACCCACTATCGCTGAAGCACGCTTCAAGGACGGACTATATAACAGAAAATAATTAGCCAGGTTGCCGTACCTTTGGAAAGGGGTGTTTATAAATGCCCTCTTGTTCATTAGGATCAATATTCACATCTCATTCTGTCATCTTGCCATTCACGGAATTGTCCTTCACTGCCTCTCCAAGTCGCGTCCACGGGTTAATCGGCTACATCTGGTGTTTATTACAGCTATTTCTTATTAACATGTATACATGGACCTTCTACCTCGACCCATTGTCGTGATAAACTGCATTGTTAGTAACAAAGCCACCAACCCGTATACAATCCTCAAAACAAACCCATAATCACAGAAACGTTGGCGTTGGTCGGGATACAAGACTCCAAAACTCCTCATATGGATGCCTTGCCATTTCCCCATAACAACCAATGTATATAAAATATATCAAGAGCCAAGGGGACCAAGTACGCAAGTACTACACTCATTCTTTTACGAGTTCCAAAGACTACCTACCATACAAGGTGCCCTACCTACCTACCTACCTACCTACGTAACATAACCTCCAACACCAGCAAACTGGTTTAATCCTTACCAAAAGCAAGCCGATATACGGATATCCAACCATCACCCAGCCAAAACTCCAACTCCAACTCACCGCCTCTAGCCAGCACCACCAGCAACAGACGACGACAGGGTATCCTCAATCGAAATCTCGACCCGTCCAGTATAATAAAAGTGCGTCTCTCCCAGCTTTACCTCCTTTTTCTCCAACCCTTCCTCGCCACCAGCGCTCTCCTCCCTCCTAGTAACCAAAGCAGCCTGATGCTCCTCAAACGCCCGCCTAGTATTCTTCCTCCACTCTTTAATAGCCCCAATAACATCTCTCATCCCACCAAGCTCCCCCCTCTTGGGCCGGCGAAGCACACTGCCAGTGATATGATCAACAGCAGCCCCGTCCCCGTCACCATGGTGCTGAATCTGGCTACGGCGACAAGGCTCTGGACTGAGCATGGCATCCCATGCATCCGAAAATATGAACGCCCCCTCAGGCACACCAGCCAGCACATGGGCCGGACTGGCAGGCTCTACCTTGCTCAGCAGAGACGAGTGGCATAGGTTCCGCATGTACTCGTTCACAGCTTGGGTCTTTGTGCTTCTTGAAAGAATGCCGGAGCCGATCCAGACGGGGAGTGTATACTCCACCCCATTCCAGGCACATATATGCGGCAGGTACTCATCCGTTGTCTCGGAATAGGGGTACGCGGTTAGTCTCTCGCTCCCGTCTGCACCCCCGCTGCCGCTGCCGCCTCCGGTCGAGCCTAGGCCAGCGGGGGTGGCGGCCGTCGATCCAAGTCGGGCCGACTCAGCAGCTGTTTGTTTATCGGAAGATGTATTATCTAATCTTTGCCGAGGTTGCGTGCTTGTCGATGTTTTGCGCGTCGAGGGCGAGGCGGCGCTGCTGCTCGACACTCCCCAGCCGCCGCCGGAATCGCTGGCAAAGAAGCTAAAGTCATCCGATGACATGCTAAAGTCCTCTGCATCGAGTATGTCCTCCTCGTCGCGCTTGGCCTTTTCCGCATGCGGGTCGAGCTCAAACTGAAAGTGTACATGTCGTAGTCCGGGGAGCATTGACGGCCCGTGGCGGCTGCTGGTCAACGGCTCTTTTGCCGACTCCTGGATGGCCCGCTCCTGAATAGAGGCCAGCTTCAGCAGGCCGATCAGCTTGTCAATCAGACACCCGGTGGAGTAACGCGGGATTTGCGTCAGGGTCAGGGAACGGAGCCGGGGATTCATGTCCGGAACAAAGGCCTGTGGGTAGGCCAGCACGGCCCTCGGAAGGAGGAATGTCTCAGCTAGCCAGATATTCTCCATGGTCGGCAGAATGGTTCCTGCCAGTGTGGGAACCTGGGTGACGAACGAATGGTGTATGCGGAGCTCTTGGAGATTGGATGACCACACGGGCCTGAGCAGATGCGTGATACCAATGGCGCCGTACAGTCGGGGCTTCTTGATATTCCCAAGCCACTTTGGTAATGCAGGCTCAGCTGCGCCTTTCGGGGGTATGGTTAGCTGAGGCGAGCTGCATTCGAGCCGCTCCAGCTGACCCGGGGACTCCCGGATTAATCTTCCCAGGCCGCGGTTGGAGATTGCCGTCTTGTTGAGATAGAGGTGAGTGATGCCGCCACCATCTCTACAAATGTCAAGATCGTAGACATGTTCTACAGGCACCGTGTCCAAGCCATCGGCCAGGAGATTCTTGACGGCATCGGCAGAGTCAGATCTTATCTTTGCCCTCCCGTCTGATCGGACGCCAGTGGCTCTTTGTGGCGCGCCCTGGGTGGCAGTTCTGGTGTAGACGGGAGCATCAGCGAGATGGCGCTGGGGATGGCTGAAACTGCCGCTCCACTGAGAGTCTTGGATGAAGGCGTGCTTGCCGTAGCTGTTGTGCCCGCTTGACTCAAAGGACAGGATACCTTCTATATTAAACCGGGAGACCCCGCTTCTTATGGATAGTGGAGGAAAGTTGAGGTTCACAATTTCGGGCAGAATGGCATCCGTGATTCTGTTTCCGCTCAAGTCCAGACTCCATAGTTGCGTCTTGAACGACTCCAGGAGGACATAGGTGGTCGTGTCGTCCAGGTCCAATCCCCGTCCCCGGACCTTGAGGATACGCAGATGCGGTAGACTGCGAGGGGATATTCTACGCTGCAATATGGGGTTCTGTATTGATCCACGTACATCCGATATGTCCAGATATACAAGCCTCTCCAGGTATGGCGAGGCAAAGAATGACGATGCTAGCTTGGTCTGGCAGCTGGGTACACTGAGCAGCAGCGGTGCTTCGAAGCCCGGGGCACCAAAGGCGCCCGTGTCGACGGGACTAGCCAAAAGACTAACATCGACATCACCATGGCCATCAAGGAAGATGTAGCGAAGCCAAGGAAAGGTAGAGGCTAAAAGACGCAACGTCTGGTTGACATGTACGTCTCCAAACTCGACAGACAACCTGGGGACATCTAGGGCAAACCCGCGAAGGTCTATCGTGGTAACAAGCGCCCTGGTTGAGGTGCGGACCGTCTTCATGTGATTGAGCATGAAGCGAAAATACCACTCGTAGTCTGTTCACCACATATGAGCCTCAAAAGGTGTTTACTAGTCACAAGAATTGGAATTTATTTACCATATTGTTGGACCAACCGCAGGGTCCTTGCGGCAGTCAAGGGGTCGTGCCACAACCGAGGGGCAAATATGTCATAGAAGCGCTTCGAGACGAGGCAGAGCGCTGGATAGTCCCTAACAGAGACATGTGGTGCGACGAGCTCCAGCCAGTCCTGCCGGCGGGTGGCATCGAGGTAGGAGGGCGGATGATCCATGATGGTGCATCTTGGTTCAGGGCTGGCTTAAGCCATGTGTCAGAGTCACCAAGAGAAATGAGGTGATCAACAAGAATGGCTGGAGGCTGTAGAACGAGCAGACCAAATAGTCGAGATGGGAAAAAAGAATATGTCGACAAATATCGATGGCGACTTGTTGTGAAAACCCGAAAAGTTTTGATGGGAAAAAGAAAATGGATGTCAAGGTTTTGTTACGTGAGCCCAGTTCTTGGACGCGATTGATCATATTTTGATAAAGCCAATTGCTGGAGACCCAAATTTCTTATTCCGGTCTGCCTTGTTCTGTCAGGAGAGCCTGTCAAGTCCGGAGCCCGGCCGGCTATTACCGGCCCGGCCAGTTGATGGGAGACTCCCGTCGGTGAGTGCCTAGCCTCACTGCCACCTTCCGAACCGTGAGCTGGTTATCGCTTAAATATCTGTATGCTGTATCCATTCATACGTGTAATCCAGTTCCATGAGAAATTCGATCTGGTGTATGAAATAACTTGAGATCTTCCACGACTTGCTCAAACTGACCGTGAACTTTTGACACACCAATCTTGAGAATACGAGGACCTGTACCATATGTCTGTCTAGCTTTCACGCAGTCGTTGCTTTGCCCAGGCTGGGAAAAGAAAGCTGATGCGGTGACCGGTCCTGGCTCGTGCCTCAATCCCAACGGTTCAAGAAAAAGCAACACTTCAACCAGGTTTTGCCTCTCGGTCAGCCCAGGAGGCAGATCTGTTGTCGTAATACTGTAGGATTGACATAGGTAGTCCGGAGATAGACAAGGGGATGCTGCTGTGGTTGGTGATCAGGCCCGGGCAACGGTGTCCCACCAGGGTTGACAGCCGCTGTAACCCAGCGATAAGATGCCCCCTGTCAGGCTAGCAGTTAGCGCGTGCACGGCCTATATCTCGTCCCAGGAGGCAGAACTCCTGACCACCAGTTCATCCCAACTTATTCCATCTCATCACCATTAGACTACTGATAATTTATACCGTTATTAGTCTCATTCAACTTCTTGCAAATCTGATATATCAGATCTGTATCTCATCATCTCAACCAATCCGCAACAGAAACGGAACAGCTCGGTGAGCTGAAAGTCCTGAACATCTGATGCTGGACCCTGAAGCCCTGATCGACATTCGACGGCTATGTACAGCGCACATATGATCGTTAGGTAGATCATCGATTATGCGCCATTCTCAAGTAATGTGAACGCACACCACATACCATCATCTCGGCCTCTAAAGCTTCCTCGGTCGGCAAATCATTCTCCCGAAAAACAAATCCAAATCTGGGGTATTGTCGCCTCCTATCGATTTCATCACACTTTATTCTGATCCGTTTCTCCTTTTTTTCTTTCTTGTATCAGAATTGCGTATTGTCTGCTCATGTATACGGGCACCAGCAAAAAGGCAATCGAAACCTCTCCTTACATGTAGTCTCTTATCCCTAAATCGTAGTTATTTCTTCTCCTTCATCTTCTTCATCCACCTCGTCATGTTGTTTCTTTCTCTTTCTCTTTTTCTTTTTTCTTTCCAGGAGATCTAAAACGGAATTAAATTCTCCGGCAGCCTACAGTATCTGAGTTCGTCGAACCGAGTAAGGTAAGTGAGACAGGTTTACGTAATACCAGGCATGTACTGTTCGTGCTCGTCTCATACTAGGACATACCGTAGCGGTATGCATGTACGATGTTGTGAATGCTGCGGTGTTCGTCTCGGGTCCTCTCGGCCCAGTTAAAGAGCAGCTAAGGTTGAGATGAGAATAATCCAGACTTATGAATTATTCTCAAGTCCGTTCATATCTTCACCGAGGACGATGCCGGTGTGAAGATGAGCTGAAGATTTCCTTCCTTCCTGCTGATATTCATGTTTGTCGATAAGTGTGCTCAGTCTTCACACCTATTTGAAGCGCGATGCCATGTACAGTACGCGAAATTCCTCGACAAAATGTGATCAGACATACTGGCTTAGGGGTGTGGTGTATGACTGGCTCGGGTCTTTTACGTACAGGATCGTTGTGTAGTCCAGATTGGGTTGGTCTCGTTTGCTGTACCCTTGACTAGGTGGTGGGTGTGATGACTTGAACTAGTAATGGAATTCGGTGTGTGTGGATGGATGGTTGAGACGGTGGGAGTCGTACAGAGATCTAAAAGGTGGTTGACAGGTTGTACAGAGATTTGAGACCGAGTAACTTGACTTATCTCGGGATTGTCTCCGGAGACATGAATTGGTTGTTTGCCGATGATGGTGTGAGGACGGCTCAACTGCTCGTCGTCGGAGGTGAGGTACCAGTACCGGTCAGTCAATTAGAGTATCTGCAATATCATGGTATCACAACGCAGGTACTGTACTACTTGATCTGCTCTGCCACCATGTACTTACATTCCATTGCTAGATAATGCCGATGGGGTACCTGAACCTGCACAGGGAAACATATGATCATGTAAACATATGAGCCTTGCTCGATATGTGGCGTTGTAGTTCAGCTAGCTCAACAGTCATTCACATTACAAGTCCACAGTCAGATAGCCTGACTGCCCATAAGTGCATGCCTAGGTAGATGAAATTGGGGTTGCGCTAAACGAAAGTGTCTGTCTGCCACATCTGTATAAGAAACTAAACAACAACCTACGCCCGACGGTAGATCCGATTACAAGCTGCCGCCAAAATAAAAGTGCTTGCATTAGCATCGAGCTAGCTACTGTAGAGTAACGGAGATATCTTAAAATGTCACCCCATGTGGGCAGGAGAGCACAAATCGGGGAAACTGAGAGCCCAAAAGAGGAAGAACAATATCTAGATTAAGAGGAAGTAAAAAATCAGGGTATGAGGGGGGTCAACCTGTGCATGATCATGGTCGTTTGTTTACATGATATGATCATGTGTTATTTTCTGAGCAACGATTTGAGGATCCCGGATTCATTGAATCTTACAGCTTATGCCGTAAAGTGAAAGGAGAGGAGATCGTGAGGAAGGAACCTTGATGGGGTGTGTTTGTGTGATCTACAATCTATCCGTACACCTGCCTCCTCACTTTTTATTTTCCCGGCTACCTGTTCTGCGACGGATTGCTTTGCTTATTTTTCTTTGTTTTTTATTCATTCTGCTTGTTGTTTTGTTTTGGTTTATTTACCGGTTAATTACCCATCATTCGTATACTTTATTTTACCAATATCCTTTTCGTCTCTCATATAAAGGAAAAGCATGTCTGCCTACCTACAACGAGAGTATCAGCCTAGATCCAACATGAAAGGTGTTCGCAATTAAACGAGTCAGTTCACTGTCCATGTCTCGGCGAGAAAGGTGCGACTTCTTCCTTGTTTGTGGCATGCATGGATCTGAGACATGCAGTTGTGTTCGAGACAAGGACGGACCGTTGTATCGTAGGTCTCTCATTCCCTCTTGTGTTTTGATTCCACGATTAAGTTCTTACTTTTCTTGGCTTTCCTTTCGATGGGTACCGCCGCTTGACCTTCGCGGCTGGACATGTGAGGGAAATGTGTGGTTTCCGCATCATGCGGTAGAGGCAGGCGTGAAAGGTGGCAATAAGAATAAGAAAACACGTTGAAACCGTTGAGCTCATCGTGGCAGAAAAAATCACACATCGAAGGAGCCTGTGACTCGGTGGCTGGGGAAAAGGGTCCTGATGTCAATTACTTTATTTTTGGTGTCAAATGCTTCGCATCTGATCCAAGCCCACAAGCCTTCCTGACCCAGGTCGATCAATCCATCACCACCAAATACTACTACATCTGTTTTGTCCCGAGTAAGCGGTGCTATCCAGCTATCCATGTTCCTCTGCCTGTCCAATTATCCTCCACTGTTTTGTCCCTCAGGAGTGCTTCCAACCAGGTGATAATAAGTGTACTGTGACCCACACACAACCACTCTTTCCCTTCCCCTTTAGGTTTGAATGAGATGAAGCAATTCGAACGCCAGTGTGTGTGTGTGAATACATGGAAATAGCCAAAAATCCAAAGAAATGATAACGCCAGTGTCGTGGTGCGCCGGACCCTAATGGTGAAATTAAAAGTGTAGAAACTGTCGAGCCTCCCCAAGCTTAGAGTGAAAGATGGGGTAGGCAGCGGTGTGTGTGTGATGTTGTATATAAGTCGATCGAAAGGGACAGCGGGGGGATAGCCCCCATGATGTTTTCGCTAGTAATTAACGCTTGTGTGGGTGTGAAAGCCAATCACAGATTTGATATTAGGGTTTGCACTTGCTGCCAGCGCGCTTGGGTGCAGACTTGACGGCCTTACGGGGTCGACTGCTAATCTCTGCGAGGACCTGGTCTATCTTGGCACGCTCCACGGGATCGGTGACGACCTTCACCCTTGGTGATTTGCTCTCGGCCCTGAGGTGCTTCTCCAGATGAGTCTTGAAGTTGTCGCCTCGGTTGGAACCATGGTCGCACCACTGACATTCCTCCGTTTTGATATTCAAGTGAATGCTGTGGAAAAGAAAAGTATTAGCTTCTGCGGGGGGAAAGATTTCTCGAGGCCAGGTGTTGATGAGAACTCACCTGTCCATGTGTCTCTTCATGTGCTCCTTCCTCTGGTAGTTTCTCTCGCAGCCGGGCCATTCGCAAAAGTACCGAGCCGCCTTGGGTATGACCACACACTCGATACTAGTAGTACCATTGTGATATCCGTATCTCTTGACTGTCACCTTCTTGGCCTTTGATCGAGGCACGGGTCCCTTTCTGGGAGACCTGCTTTGCTCCCTTTGCAGCGCCAAGCTCATTCTCTTCAAGTTGCCGTCGTCCGACAAGGGCCTCAGAGGCGCCTTTTGGGGAGTCGGCATGAAGTTGACTGGGCTGTCGGGTTGTACCCACATTGCCGACGTCTCCAAGTTGTTGTCGCACCCAAAGGCCTGGGAAAAGGAGGATGCGAACATGTCCTCGGGAAAGGTGTGGCCATGGGGCATGGCATGAGATGGCGTTGTCTGTAGGCCGCTCCCGCAGCCAAAAGACATGCCACCGAAGTCTGGGTTCGCTCGGGTCCGCGTGGGGGTGGCTGGGAAGTTGTAGAGCGATAGTTCGTACTCGTCCCCCCCGAAGCTCGAATCCAGAGATAAGGAAGTAGAGACGGCCGAGGACGGAGGAGTAAAGTCATAGCTAGACATGGAGCTGTACGAGTCGAAGGAGTTGCTGAAATCCATCGAATTGCACCGAGGAGGCGTCGACCGGCCTGAGGTAGGTGTGAAGGGAGAGTAATCCGATGAGGATATCGTGCTGCTGGCTGACAGTGCCTGAGGGCTTAGGCCGAAGGTTTCGTTCAAACCCAGTTGGATATCAAGGTGCAAGTCACGCATGCCGGAATTGGTGGATTCCATTTTGGTTGAAAGAGAAAACAAAAACTTAAAAGCAAGTGGGAAGGAGTGAAGACACCGGCAGTGAGTCTGGTGGGGTTGCTATTGTTGTGAAAAAGAATGAAGAAGATGCGATGGCATTTAACAAGAGCATCTCAAACAGAAGAGAGTGGGCTCCGATGTAGATATACAGCAAGGCCGGATAGATCAGCAGTATTATTGATGGTGAATCCAAGACAAAGATAGGCAAAACGGGCGTTAGGGGACGGAGCCGCAGGAATGCGGTACAAGCACGGAACCCAGGACGGCCACGAGGAAGAAAGGCCGAGAGTGTTCAAATTCATGGGGTATTTGACTCGAACTAGTCTCGCACTCCTGGCGCCTGTACCGTCGTGCATGATAAGTCACCATCACATCCATCTCGGAACAGTGTAGACGCAGCAAGAGCAGGCCAGCACAAGGAGGGCCCCTTGGTGGAGCATATTCTGAGGCGACAAACACCTTGCGTGACAAAGTTAGCGTTGAGAAATAAGGTGATGCCGTCAACGACAAGAATAAGCTCCAGCCAAAGAGAGTACGGGAGGAAGAGTACGGGAGGAAGAGTACGGGAGGAAGAGTACGGGAGGAAGAGTACGGGAGGAAGAGTACGGGAGGGTACCTGATCAGCCTTGGCCTCCAAGAGTCTGGGGTTGGCCGCCAGAGAAAGAGTACGTACAGTTACAGTACAGATCGGTACCCTGATACCCCTGACAGTACAGGCACGGACACATGCACTGACATGTTTAACAGCCTCCATTTCTTTACAGAGGAGACATGGCCCACTGGCCCAGACTGGGTTGTACTGTTGACTGGCATGCAAACGGGCGAATAGCCGGCGACATTGAGTGGCCACAATTCTCTTCGTCTTTCTCTCTCCTGGCCGGCTGTCTGTTGCCGGCTGCTTCTCAGTCTTCTGGTTGGTGATGGTCTTTGACTCCAATGACTGGATCTTGATACTTCCCAACCCAGCCACCATCTGGATGTGGCGATCAGATCAGTGACAACCGTAACGCATTGCTAAACCGGCTGAACGAATATGGACGTCTTCACGCCTTGCCCAGAGCTTCAGAAGCGAAAAGACATCTGACATTGCGATTGCCAGAACGATGACGGAAGGGCTTGCCAAGACACCAAGGGCTCGGCGAATCCAAAGTCCAAGCTCACCAGGGCAGTGGACAATAAGAGAATATGAGAGTCTGGGGAAAGGTGTTCGGCCACATACGGTCGTGCGCCGTGTTGTGGTTGACAAAGCAGACCCGGCAGCTAATGGGTCCCTTCGCTCGAGGAAGCCACCAAAAAATGACGGACAGTGAGGATCGGAGATATGGGACGTTGGAAACAGGGGTAGGTTGGCCAATCAGCGTTCAGAGAACCTGGGCGATCGTCCTTTAGCGCAACCTTTTGGCAGGGGAAGGTGCTACAGTCAACTTTATTTCGACGTTGTTAGCACTGTCCTTCCTGCCGTCCTGGCTGGTCGCTCCTCCCTCCAGTGCGGTCCGTGCCGCTTGACGCAACTGCCTTGTCAAGGCGACGAGGAGGTCTAAATCGAGAGAAAAAGGAAAGAGCACACATTTACAGTCCACACCACCAGAGGACGAGAAAAATGACAAAACGAACCCCGCAACAAATACACAGGAACGAGCTATCTCATCTCACCTTGAACTAGTTGAACTTTTCTGAATTCGTTCACCAATTTGTGACCCTCCCGGTTGCTTTACCCGGCAGGACAATGAAGCCACCCCTTCCTTTCGCTTGTGTTTGCAGAACTGGCTATCGGTCTATCTTTTTCTTGCTCCCGAGGTGTACTTCCCCCTTCCGAACGCTATTCATTGCCTATCGATCAAGCCAGGGTGAAGGAGCCCCAATCGACAAACTCAACGCCACGGACTGCCGTTGGTTCATTCAACGGTCTCTATTGCGGATACTGAATTGGCCGCCCTGAGGTGTCAGATCCATCAATACTGTCTTCCGTGCCCTCCTTCAAAGTACATCCTTCCTTGTCGGGTATCCAAGGGAACCTTGATTCCTCTGACCAGCTCTCCGGTCTTCTGGGACACGATCCAATATTCCACCCCGGTCCCTTCAACATGATCTAAGCGCCGAGACCAGTCCCGTCGATGATTTCGACTCCGGCTGCCGACTGCAGGGCAATCTGGAGACTAGATCTCTCTAGATCCCTTGGCTTGCTTTCGAGGCCGGTTGAAGTCTCTTGTCCAGGAATTATTCAGCAGCCACTGGCGATGTTCATGGCTCTCAGTGCACTCTCTGGCAATATCGAGGATAAGGCTCACCCTCTGCCTTGTTTGCAAGCTTCCCGATCGGCCCCCATGTTACTATTCTCACTGACAAGTTGATATTTCCTCGGTCTAAACTGGACAAGAAGCCCTTGGCCACGTGGTAGTTCGGTGACCTGATTGCCGAGGGATGGTGGCCGCCGATTTCTTTCGGCCAAACTCTTCGATACCCCCTGTGATGGCACCTTTTTCGATTCTTTTGGGGGCTTCCTCAGCCAACATACCAGATGAATGTGCTTCCCTGGATCATGGTATGTTGCTCCAATCTTTTCACCCTTACGTCTTTTTAGACCAAATTTAAGGAAAAGTGAAGAGAAGGGCCGCCAGTTTCCAGATTGAGAACAAGAAGCAGGGATTTAAATGACAGGTCCCAGGAGCTGTGGTTAGCAAACATACAAGAAGCAGGGATTTAAATGACAGGTCCCAGGAGTTGTGGTTAGCAAACATACAAGAAGCAGGGATTTAAATGACAGGTCCCAGGAGTTGTGGTTAACAAACATGTCATCCACAGGGGCAATTCACTTTCGACACTTTACCCCTCCTCCAACCTCACACCCATAGGCTGGGATGCCGTGATCGACAAGTTAGCACTTCTTCGGCATTACCTGATTAGTTCCATCGACGCCAAATTCGACCTGCACCATCGTCGTTCCCATCCTCACATGGCTTTGTGAAGATGTGTGTGGGATAGGACCTGTCAGCTTGTTGGTGCCTGGCAGCCTCAATGTGAGTACGACCCCCTCACCACGCTTCGGTCTGTCACCATACTGAACGATAGCCCAAAATATTGATAGATCCCTGTCCACGCCGTGCTGCTATATAGAGCAAACCGCAGCTCTCGGGATCGAAGTAGTCTCGAGTGGCTGCCTCGACATTGTCACCGCTTCAGTTACACGGGAGGACACCCAATTCCTGCTCCTTATACCGCCTCAATACGGCGGACACTAAGTGGCTCGAATCAGAAAAAGAGCGACATATGCCGTTTGCTGGCTGATGCTGTTGCTTAGAGTTCAGCTCGTGCCGACATGTGGAGCTCACCGGTGCCTCCTTGTCGGTTGTGTGCAGCACATTATGTTTTACGGAGAGTGCGTTTCTGAAGTGTAAGAAAGCCATTGGTCCCTCTTTTGAGCAGATATGGCTGCTTACGCTACAAAGACTGCAGCTTGATGACCATTGAGAGAAAAGGCGAAAATCACGATGTGCCTCGTGAAAAACCATCACGGTGGCTTATAGATACATCAGCTCACCTCGGCTTCCTGTTTCCCGTCCAGGTTCGGCGCCGTACCTGTGCACATCAAAGTTCGGATGTCGACGATCTAGGGCCCCCTCACTCTATCGATATGTGATGGCAGTCTCCGGGCAGTCCATTCCAAGCTCTGATCATGTACTCTTGGCAACAGCGGCGGGCTCGAGTGAGCTGAAGACAGACATTGAGCCTTACACACTCCGTTTTCCTCGGAGATGCGGCTGTTCTCTTTACACGAGTTCCTGATGAGTCTCCAGTCTCACCTCCAATTACGACAGGAAGCAAACATATTGTTATTCACCGATATCAAGCAACGCCCGGGAGCCCGACGAGATTCAAAGTAGGTGGTGATGGTAGTCACAGATATTACCGGTTTTGTCAAGAACAATGCCCATTGTCTACCTCGTTTGACACATGGCATCAAGCTCATGCATGGGATCGCATATGGGGCATGCATGATTGCACCCACGCCCAGAAAGATGGGGTATCATTTGGGCGAGCTTGTTCAAGGCGGGCACTAAAGTCGGCAGTACCGTAGTCCGGTACCACCGGACGGCTCCTTGGGTGGATGCATCGAACCGAAAACTTCAAAGGTACCGGTACCGGCAAACAACGGCCTAGAGGACATCCACACCGATCCCGAAATTTCGGGGCGCATGTCATCAGATGGAGGCATATCTCTCTGCATGGGACGCATGCAGCCTTGGGACATCAGGAAGAAGCACATGTCAGGAGATTCCCTTTTCAGCCTCTACCTCTTTCTCGTCCTTACCTCCACCATCTTTGTGCTATCTTGGACCACTGGCATGTCTGAAGATGACATGGCGTCGATAGCTCTGGGAACTGGCTACCTGTCCGTACCTAGGCCCACGACTGCATCTCTCTTTCTCTCAGCTACGGTACCTTGAGTACCAGCAGCGCTGTCACCACCTCACCACCCGAATGGGTGAGCGTCGTTTATACACACTTCAGGTCTACTATACTACAGACTAAAGATCCCTGCTGCCCACCCAACTTGGCCAATGGTTCGGGAGGTGATCTGCTTCGTCTAGGTATCATGTACTTTACTAGGATCCGGCCCCTGAAGGACAGCGATTAGACAGACATGCATGCAAAGTACCTGAGAGGCGGCATATGTGATGATCATATTACTCTATTCTATGCTGTTGTGTTGCCCTACATATATCGACATGTAGGCGGGAGCCATTTTCAGCTCAGGGGCTTTGAGGACCTTTGTCTGCTTGTCGCTTTGCCACCCTGCCTATCACTCCTGTCACAACAAGTTCGACTTTCGTTCTGCAAAACTGGATGGAGCCCACGCAGCTGGATCACCTACATACTTGGCTAGCTCACTAGTTTCTGGAAGGGTGACAGGCTATGCTTCTTGAGGAGACAGACAGACCTTGATTCATGCGCAGCAAAAGGGGCACCTGAAGGGATAGAGGGAAAACCCACATGGATGGATTCTAGACGACCGGAGAAGGAAACACACATACACACAAGATACTGACACACAGCGTCTAGCCATCCATCCACACCTTGATCAAACATACATACATACATGACCTGGGTATACTTTCCACATGCATACCCTCACGCACAAATACGGAACATGGCTGAACAGAAACGGGGATGAATTGTTCTAGATTTTGTGCCAGGAACCCCTATAGTGAGTGGCATGATACTCCATGATGCCTCAGAAGATCTTGCTCAGTATCCATCTCCCTTACCTAGACGCCGCTCTCTAGTATCTATCTCCGCTTTCTTCAGACAGCGAAAGAACCTGCCTATTTTATCAATCCATGAATGGTCTTGAAAAGAAGCTCTCCCTGGTGGACAGGAGATACGGCTCCGCCCCGCAATACTGCGTCCCAGTCCCACGATGGGGAGATAGCTGAGAAACCCCCCCTTTTTCTTTTTTTCCAAGTACGCAGTAGAACCAGAGGAATGAGAAGTTCGGAAAACACAGATATCTGGTCTTTTTTTTTCTCCTTCTCAATGTCAGCCCAAGGTTGAGTGAGTGAACGACTCAAGAAGAAAAGAATATAAGCGCTTAGCCGGGGATGAGAGATGGAAAACCCAACAACCACCACCACCATCCATGGATGCATGCCATGCCGTTGAAACACTGAACAAAACGTGGCAAGCCTCAGCTGAAAGATGATGATGATGATATCAGTCCTTCTCAGAGAAGAAAGAACTCCTGAGTGTTTGTTTCACCACGCCTGCCTGCCTGCCCCAAGTATGTAACAAAACTACTATATGTATGTCGAACACTATTTGATAACATGAAGCCTTCAAAGCATGAGAACAATTCACAAACAGTAATGTACTCAAAGAAAGAAAGAATCCGTATATCTTCCAATCAATCCATTAAATAAGCAAAGGTCTCTTTTCTCCAGAATAGAGTTTTGCTCTGTGACTAACGCTTCACGAGTAAAACAAAAAGAAGGCATCTCATACCCAACCACCATTTTACTATAAACAGTTACCTACTGTAGAGTACATGATGATGATGATGATGATGATGATACTGCCGCAAAGCTGGGAGCAAATTCCACGTTAATATATCGATATTCAAGCCACCTTAACATTATAGAACACATCCGTGCACCACCACATACACAATCCATCCATATCTCGTCCCCGATGCCGACAAGGGGCTCAAACAAGCAAAGCAGCCCGCAAAAAGAAACATTGAAACACCAAGAAAATCAGCTGTAATAATTCCGCTAAAAAAAAAACCAGAGAAATTCTGTAGCGTAGTATAGGTAGGTAACTGTAGAATAGCATAGCATAGCATAGCAAAGCCCCACCGAGCGAGCCATCAAGCCATCAAGCCAGCGAGCCAGCCGACCAAGTAAAAACATGCACCAGAAGCCAGACATCCCCTTCCACCAACAACCTGCAAGAGAGCGAAACCCAACCTGAATGAAAAAAGGGGTGTCAAATCATCATGCACTCCGCCCCGTCCATCATACTCCCCAGGCAGGACCAGACCGTCCATGAAAAACAAAAACAAACAATAATGATATCAAAGCCCAAAAGCAAAAATGATGATGCCTCCCCAACTGCGCCGCCGCCGCCGCCTGATAAAATATGTAAATCTAGGTAGGCATTTGTACCTACCCCTATCCATTCCATTCCATTCCGTACCGCGTATCCATACCCAGCCTAAAAAAAGGCAGAAAAAAAAAAGAGAACTAATTTCCCCTAAAAATAAAAATAAAACAGCTCAAAGCCCGCGTACGCTTCCTTTTCCTCATCCCGTCATCCTAAACACCTCAATCCTCAATCCCCACCCCTCACTCTCCCACATAGCCTAGCCACATAAGCAGCTCCAAGTAGTCCTATCCCATAGAGTGCATCATAGCCTGCATCCCATTCGCCTGAGCCTGCGCCTGAGCCTGTTGCATCTGAGCCTGCGCCTGCGCCTGCTGCAGGCGCGCCTGATGCGCCCTCAAGACAGCCTCCCGTGCCTGCACGTTGCAATTCTTCCTGAAAGTATCCATCGCCTCGGCCGGGACATTCGCAAGGCCACCGTATTGCTCCACAAACTTTGGTAAATTCTTGGAGAACAAAGCTTGCGAATGGGCTTGCGCTTGGGCTTGGAATTGCGCGTTGTTGCCCGCCATCCTCATCTGCTGCTGTTGCTGCTGTATCTGCTGGGCCTGGGCTTGTGCCTGCGCCTGAGCCTGGACTTGTAGTTGCTGCTGTATTTGCTGCTGCTGCATTGCGAGCAGCTGCTGTTGTTGAGGCGTCAGGTTCATCACGCCCTGGGCCTGGGCCGCCTGCTGGGCAGCTGCTATCCGTTGCATCTGGCTTGCTTGTTGCTGCTGCTGCATTGTGGCCTGCATGTTGTTGAGGTTTTGCTGGTACGTGGCGGATAACTGGTTGAGCCCCGGCTGCCCTGGTTGACCTCCCATCTGGCCCCTTTGCTGCTGCTGCTGCAACAAGTGCTGCTGGAGCATTCGTTGCTGCATCATATGTTGTTGTTGAGCTGCTGTCATGTTTTGTGCGCCGGGAACCATCATGCCGTTCTGCTGCATGTGTGCCAGTTGTTGCCTCTGCTGGAGCATGCGCTGATGGGCTGCGATCTGCTGGGCCGAAGCTGCCGAGAAACCACCTCCCGGGGGCATTTGGCCCATGGCCTGGTTGTTCATGAGCATAGCCTGTCCGACTTGTTGAGCCGTGATCATGTTCGGCGGTGGGCTGGCCTGTGTCATGCGCGGTGTCTGCACAGCCCCAGGACGGGTGTTTGGTGTCGCGTGGGCCATATTCGGAGTCGCAGTGCGCACCCGCGGGGTCCCGCCTTGGTGGCTCTGCTGACTTCCTCGGGCCGACATGCTTGGGGCCATGGGGGCCGACATTGGTGGGTGATTTTGCACAACCGATGGCGGCCGCTGGGGGCTTCCTCCCATATTAGAGTTGGAGTGCGCCATAGCAACGCCTGGAACCATGGGAGAGGAAGCCGTCTGTGGTGTGTTATGGCGGACGATCGGCGAAGAGACCGGAGGTTGAGAATTTTGGGCGAGGCGGACCTGTGCTTGTGAAGCCATGCTGACGGGGAGTCCAGCCATACTGGTAGGTAATGGGCTGTTCTGTGCCTGCTGCTGAGCTTGAGCTTGCGCCTGAGCCTGCGCGTGGGCGTGTGCTTGCGCTTGCGCCTGGTGTTGGGCCTGCGCTGCTGCTTGCTGGTGTGCCTGGTGTTGCGCTTGCGCTGCTGCTTGCTGTTGTGCCTGGTGTTGAGCTTGTGCCTGGGCTTGAGCCTGGTGTTGCGCCTGTTGTTGCGCCTGCGCCTGGGCTTGCTGTTGTTGAGCCTGGTGCATGCGTCGTTGCTGTTCCTGACGTTCTCGGAGCGCTGCTGCGGCTCGTTCCTTGACCTGTCGTTCCTTGACCTGTCGTTCCTGCTCTTCCCTCGCTCTTTGCTGCTGCTGCTGCATCGCCAGCTGGGCCGCCTGCTGGGCCGCCAGCTGTTCTTGCTGCTTCTTCTGCAGAGCCAGGCGCTGTGACTCTTCGGCCTGCTTGATCTTTTCCTGTTCCCTCTTCTCGGCCTGCTCCCTCCTGATATCCACAATGAGCGCCCAACGATCAAATCTTGGTTCCCAGGCATTGCCTCCAGCCTGTACGTCACCGTCGGTACCATTTGCGCCTCCTTGGTTGCCGGCCGCCTTTGGCGAGATGCGCTCATCGAGGGCCAGCATGTAGCGCTCTTGTTCGGCAGCAAACGCCTCGTCGGCCTGGACCTCGGCCACTGTTCTCTTCCTCGTCTTGGGTTCGGGCGGCTTGTGCGCATGCTCTGGATGTTGGAGCTTCTCAAGCTTCGCCAGGGTCTCCTCGGCGCTCTTGGTTGGTTCGAGGTCCAATGGCGCTGTTGTTGCAAGTAGTATCTGAGCTTCAGCGGCGTAGATGTGACTGCCTTCCAGTTCCATGTGCTCCCTCTTCTGCCTCTTGGAAGGCGGAGGCATGCTTGCAGCCGTCGGGGTTGGTGGCACTGCGAGGGAGGGAGTGGGTGGTGGGCCAAGCCCGTCGGTCCGCGAGTCGGATGCTCCGCGAGGTGTGCTCGCCTTGATGGCGAGATCAGCGTGCAAGGTCTGTTGCGTGGGATGCAGCACAATGGTCGATATTTTGACCTTGGGCGGACCCTTGCTCTTTTGTGCTTCGGTTGGAACACTCGGTGCCGGCATGTTCTCCTTGTCGACCTCCTCAGCCGTCTTCTCTGCCTTGTTTGCGTCTTCGGCGCTGGGGGCGTCGCCGTTGGTCTGCTCTTCCTTGGGAAACGGTACATAGGGCGACGGGGTGAGATACTGGTTATAGTTGTGGATCGAGAAAGGAACCGTCTTGCTGGCAGTCGACGTCGGCTTTTGGACGTCCTTCACTTGGGCGCTCGATTTGTGATCATGAACCTGCACAATGAGGCATCCTTCATAGAATGGTACGCCCCATTGAGTAAAATACTCCATCATCTCGTGAGGGATGGTGCGATGCCTTAGGTGGTCGAGAAATATCCTCATGGGTGACTTGTACGGGAACATGCCCTCTTGCGCGTCGAACCGAAAATGGGTGGGATGAAGATGTAATATGAGCGAGGGCGGGTTTCCAGCGTACTTTTTGAGGATATAGGAATCCGTGACCACTGTTCAATGTTAGCAAACTCAGAGACAACGAGGCCTTGGTTCGTGCATGAAATTACCATATGGCGGGGCCTCCACGGCTGGCGATGACGCAAAGTCGGGCACGATGCTGGCAGATCGGAGACCAGCACTTCTCTGACCTCTGCCGAGCACTTGTCCCGGACCATCCTTGCGAAGGCGATTTGGCGGTCGCGCCGAAGAGGGCGTCATCCCGTTTGCTGTTGGTGGGTTCGATGGTTGACGAACTGCTGACGGCGGGCGCTTGGCCGACATGGAGGGCGAAGGGGACGACCGAGCCGCCGCGCCGCCGACGACGACGCCATTGGTCTGGATGCCCGGGGGGATCGGACGTTTGATCTTGCCCGTGACAGGAGCGGGTGGAACTGCTGCGGTGACGGTAGGCGCCATAATACTCTTCGCTGCCGCCCGCCAGGGGCAGCTTCCAATATCTCCTAACTAGACCCTACCCGGCGTATGTATCCTCCCAACTCAGACCGCATTCGGGGTGTCGCAATTGCAGTGCATGGGTGGGTTGAAAAAACCAGGCCGAGTTGCAGTCCGAGGGCCTTGTGGGATGATATTGAAATGTCCGGAGGGAGTGGTTGTTGGTGTCAGCCAAGCTTAGGCCTCTGGTTCGGTCCGGGATATCAGACGCCCAAAAGCGTGACACTCGGGGTCCCGGAGAGTGGTCTTCCGGCTGTCGGTCGCAATCAATTTGGGTATGTCGTGAATCGCCCAAGTCGCCCGATCGCGTCAATAAGGTCGTGGAGAATGCTGGCCGGATGCTGGGGGGGCCTCTGTCGCGAATATCGATGGTGGAGGTTGGATGCGTGTTAGTCGTGATGGGGTGCGCTGAATGCCGTGGTTGCTCACAAAGACAGGGCGTGGGGTTTTCTTTGGCGAATTATCCTTGCACTCCAGCCTGTCAAAGTGGGTCGTGGCGTGTTACCGACGAGCCGCATCACGTGCCGGGGTCACGTTGTTGAAGATTGTCGCCCAGGTTTGGTACTTGGGAGTTGGAAAAGGGGAGGAAAAATCAGAATGGAAACTAATGAACGTATTTTCACATTTAAACATCATGTCTAAGCGTGCTTGAATACGCCTTTGCGGGCAAGCCCTTTATGTCGATACTTCCGCAGCACGACGGTACGGGACGGATTACGGAAACAATGACGCTCTCCAGGCCCAATACACGGTAAACAGTGCAGCAAGAATGTAAACAAGGAGGCCACAGGAAACACAGATGGCCTTGAGGGTGTTTAGCCCTGACGAGTATTTCTGATAAGAGTATTGCTAGTTCTTTCAAGGCATTGACAAGTACTTCAGATGCACTCATGATAAATCTGGGGTAAAAAGAGAGGTGCTCCACCAACAAGAGCCTGGTCCAACGGTCTTTGCAGCGCCTCCCGGCAGACATGCTTAATATCTCCATGTCGCGGCCGAAATACCTGGTAAAATTTGTATGAACACACAAGATTTACTCAAGAATAGAATGTCCATTGTCCACCAAACAAGCTAGATACTGCAGAAGCAAGAAAGAAGAAACAGGGAATAACAAAAGGGCTAACATCTACATACATCATCATCACAAGAAAAGAAAAGCAAGTCCCATATACATAGGCATATATACCTATACCTTATAAGGGCTAGCAAGTGGATATCGTCCTTAGTCCTTCCCTTGCACCCTCCGCACCCAATCATCATGCACCCTCATGCCGTCCACCACAATGACACCTCTGCCCCGTCCCACACGCTCCTCCTTCTGCCACCACACCTCGTCCCTGGCAGCAGGACCTGGCATCTCAGCCTCGGACTCGCTATCTGCCAGACCACCATGTCCGCTCTCGGCACCCACCACCAGGATGATGTCGTGTCTCAGCCAGGTCTGCAGCTGCGTGACCAGGCTGCCGTTCTCGCCGGCCAGGGATTCTTGCAGGTAGATGACCTCTGGCATGAGATGGCGCAGGATGTGCACGTGTCCGTTGGGCGAGGTAAAGGTCAGCACCATGCTGTCCTTCTCAACCAACGACTGAGCCTGGGCGTAGACGGCATTGTAGGCGGGATCCGAAGTCGCAGGGTTTGCGCTGGGGGTTGGTTAGTTTTTCGATATCATGTCCATCTTGATTTCATGACTTACAGGGCACCCTTGGCCTCCTCGCCAGGCGTTTGGGCCTGGGCGTGATCGATGTTGGAAAAGGATGAGCTCAGAGAAGGCGGTGGTAGGTTGCTCGAGGCGTCGGCGGCAGTGCCACCAAGTTTGGGAGCGTAAATGAGAATGTACAGCTTGATCTTGGAGTGGTCAATTTGGCTGGGGATATGGGTCAGGATGGTCTGGATATCGAGTTAGCTTCCGTGGTGCATGGTTATGAAAAGACGACTTACAGCGTGTTCGTGGTATCCAGCAGAATCAGTGTCCTCCAGGTGGTTGTCGGCCGAGATGACAATCACCACCTTCTTCCGGCGCTTCGCAGCATCCTTGGACTGGGAGGGGCCTACTCCCTTCTCCTTCTTGGCATCCGCCACCTCAGACCAGGTCTCGTGGTCGGCATATGCCGTCTTGTCCTCCTCCCTAATAGCGGCGAGGGCGCTGCCTACCACTGCGCCGGCAGCAGTCACACCTCCAATAACAGTTCTTTTCGCAGAGTCCAGAAATTGCTGCGGACTGGGGGTCCGGCGCAATGCGCCCGACATCTGCGCGCCCCAGCCTGGCGCCGAAGATTCTGGGGCTGCCGCGGCGCCGCCATAGCCGGCCTGTCCTGGGGCTCCTCCATACGGCGGCTTCGCGTCGGCATTGTCACCCGTTGCACCATATGCCGGGTTGTCGCCGTAGTCGGCGTGCTCGTAGTCGAGGTCCTGGTATGCGGCTGCTTCGGCGGCTTCTAGTTCCTCGGTCTTGTCGTCTTTGCGCTGGTTCCAGATCCAAGCCGCTACACCGACGGTTGCGACGGTGACAGTCAGGGCGAGCGGCACCCAATGGCTCCAGACGCCGCGGCGGCGGGAAGACCCGCGGTCGTAACGATCATATGACGACATTTACGGTGAAGCAATCATCGCATATACCGCCTCGAGACGGAGGGGGTGGTGTTTAACGGTAGTCGGACGGGAGAGAGACCTTGCTGAAATGCGCTGCAGTCCCGTCAATTTGGATCATACAAAATTCGCAGTCGATGGCGGATCGCAACACTAGTAACAAGGCAGTAGATAGTGTGGATGAAGAGGGGACAAAGAAGGCCTTCGTCTCGCGTGCAGTTATTATTATTATGGAGGTGTTATTAGATTACAGAAGGCTGGGGATGGATTTGTTGATGCCCCAGGTCGGACCCAAGCTCCATGGGCGTCCGCCGAGCTTCACGCTTTCAGGCGAAACCGAGGCAGGTGGTTGGCCGGGCACGACATCCATTAGGGGAAAAGCTGACAGCTGAGGTGGAGTCCTTTGGTGAAGGGGAGGGGTGGAGCATGGAAACTTCCATCCGTTCACCCCTCCTCTTTGGCTTGGCAGACGCACAGGCCATCTATACCGAAACAAAGTCTTGGCATTTTGGTGGGGCCTTAACCGCACTGTGTGATGCTTCTCAATGCAAAAAGTCATAAGAGTGAGTCAGTCAGGGATTCATACACCACTTAAAAAATACCGGGATAAATTAAAAGGACAGTCGAGAAGAGCTGAACATTGGAAAATCAAAAGTCTCGTATACACAACAATTCAATTTTCGATTTGGGAATTGGCATCTACAAGGAGCGCGGGAGTTGAGAGAATCGCGGGGCATTAGGTCCAACAAGTGGGCGGGACGATACTATTCCCAGATCTGGGCATCTTTGACTGCTGAGATGCCCCACGCCGTCACGATTGCGAGCCCGGGCCTGCAAGCCATCATCTTGTGTGGCCCCGGCAGCTCATTTCCAACCTTCACTGCGAATCCAGACGAGAACCCAAAGGCTCTGCTCCCCATTGCCAACCGGCCAATGGTTTGGTATCCTCTCGACTTCTGCTATCGAGCCGGCATCACAGACATCACTCTGGTCTGCCCCCCATCAGCGAGGGAAGCTATCAACTCTGCCCTCAACACCAACCCCTTCCTGACCAGTCTGCCATACCCCAGCGCAGACCTCGTCTCACCCAAAGATCTGGACAACAACACGGGCACAGCTGAGATTCTCCGGCTCCCAGAGTTGCAGTCGCTCGTCAAGTCAGATTTCATCGTCCTTCCCTGCGATTTGGTATGCGAGCTCAGCCCAGACAAGCTCTTGCAGGCATGGATGGTCAAGTCGGCCTACCTACCCGACCTCTTGGGAGACGAGCGTTCTGCTTCATCAGGTCTCCGCAGCGGCGGCCTCGGTGTCTGGTACCAGACCAAGACAGCAACCCCAGTCAAGGGCGAGGAAACCGACTTTACTGCCACCGTTCCTCTCCCGCCATCATCCGTCTTGCCGCCCAAAGGCTCGATCCTCGACAACATGTCACAGCTGGTCTATTCCATGCCCACAGACTCTCTTAAGGACATATTAGATGACGAAACTGGACTGGCCATCCGACAGGCCCTCTGCGCAGCCCATGCCAAAGTGCGTGTCCTCACCACATACCGGGACGCTCACATCTACATCTTCCCCCGCTGGATCATGGACCTGATCAGGGAAAATGACCAACTCGAGACCATCGGCGAGGACGTTGTGGGCTGGTGGGCAAAGGCAGGATGGCAGGAAAACCTAGCCGCCAAACTCAACTTTGAAAAGGTTCTCGGAGCTGCCGAAGACACAGCAGACTCCAAACCCGCAACAACGACCACCTCGCCGGGCAACGGCGACAAGGAACCTTCCTCTCCGCCCCTCACCAAGTCCTCCAGCAGCAGCCCCCCAGCAGCAACTTCTTCCGTCGCGGAAACTGAGACGAAAAGGAAGAAGACGCTCATCCCCCCTATGCTAGCTTACATCCAGCCATCACCCCCTATCCCCCCTCCTACCGCAGCAACCGGGAAATCCTCTGGTGCCGCCGCCCCTGCCGCACCAGCGCCCCCTCTGATCCGCCGCGTCGACACAGCTCAGCTCCTCCTGCAAACCTCGCTCCAACTAGCCAGACTCCCTTCGCTGGAAGAAAGCCCCGACCAACCAAGCCCGTATGCGCACGCGCGAAAGGTAGCCTACCCCGAGGGCGTGAAAGCCAGAACGACAATCACGAAATCAGACAGCCTAGTGGCCGAGAACGTGACGGTCCAAGAGAAGACGTCAATCAAGGAGTGCGTCATCGGCGCCAACTGCACCATCTCGGAGGGCGCCAAGCTGTCGCAGTGTCTGCTCATGGACGGGGTCGTGGTCGGCAAGAACTGCAAGCTGACCAAGTGTATCCTTGGCAAGAGGAGCGAGATTGGCGAGGGGTGTACCCTTACCGATTGCGAGGTGCAGGAGAATCTGCTTGTTGATGCCAAGAGTGAGTTTTACGTCTACATTTTTTTTATCAAGAATAAGAATTACGCTAATTACATGTTCATCAAACAATAGCCGAAGCCAGACAAGAAAAGTTCATGTCTTCTTCGGGTCTAGAAGCCACAGAGGAAGACCTGGAAGATGCTGCTGCTGCTGCCGAGGATGACGAGTATGGCGATGAAGGCGCGGCTGATGAGGAGGAGGAGGAGGACTAACCTATCTATCTTCCTTGGGCAGTTCTAGTCTATCTACGTGCATGTAATCCAAGCAGCAGTGTAGGTTGTTGTTGAAGTGCACTGGCATAAATCCAGAACAGAACAATAACATTGCCACTCATGTTCATTAACTCATGTCGGCATTTGTGCGTGTGATTAAACCATGAACCATCTCCTCTACAACCCCAAGCTAGGTAGAGAAGCATCATGGCACAGCAGGGGAAGATGGCGTCTTGAAGGGTTGGTATGCGTACATGGGCGATGTGCCGATTGGGTATGACATGTTGAAGTTTTCCGAGAGGCTATCCATGACCCAGACAGCAAGAGTTGCCGGGTATGTCAGCCGACTGGAGTCATCCACAAACCGGCTTTCCAACACGACTGGCACAGAGGAATGCTGCATCTCTGTCAGCGACAAGGACAAGAGACTGGTTGACAAGATGACCAAAACCATCAGCAGCTGCGAGACAACTACGCCAACCAGTACAACAAAGTCGCCGTTCTTGGAGGCCTTGAGGGAGTTACCAGAGCGAACATGGACATGTAATCCAACAGAAGCCAATCTTGCTTGTTATAAGACCTCATTGGCTCTTTCGTGTTCCAACCCTTTACCCAGGGCGCAGAGAGCTTGGCCTCATAGTCGACCCGTGACCAGATTGCCGAAACCAAGGTCAAGAATGCGGTGGGTCGGTTAAGCCTTGATGCCGGACTGAGACTGCGAGCACTATCTCGAGCGTCGCGGCAAGAATCCCAAAAAGCGCCGCGAAACTGGCCACCACCAAGGACCGCAAGTAAAACGGCTTCCAGGGGATCTTCTGGTTGGCGTATGACTTTTCATGGTGGACCGGTGACGATGGCTTGTCGATTTTCACTTGGCCTGGGTGCTCACTGGTGTGTGTATTCGTTTCTTGACCATGGTCTCCCTGGGCTTCTGGCCCTTCTGGGTCTTGAACTGGAACAGTCTGATAGTCGCCTAGATTGGATGCCGGCACAGATCCTGTCCCAATCAAAGTAATATTATCCCCAGTCCCAAGCCCAGGTTGCACTTCCGAGTCAAATAGTACGGGCGGCTGTCTTGGTTCGTGGTCCAGGAACCCCAGAGATTCCACATCGTGAGAATCAGACATGGTGCGCTGAACGAGTCCACGGGTAGACAGCGAGATATGTGAGAAGATTTGATTTTAGCTGGAGGTGAGATGCTATGACAAGAGATCGGGTTAACTCGCACTCGAGCAGGCCCAGCATGTTAAAAGTCAGACCCTCTCCGTCACTGGAAGTGTTCAGCTACATCTAGGGATGCAACACGGTTGCGGCTGTGACATGGGCTGCAACCAGGTCAACGTCCGTTTGATAGCCGACGGATACATCTTTTGATCTTGACTTTGCAGAGGACATACTCGGTGCTGGCTGTCCTCCGTGGTACAGGCCGATACAAAGAACCAACCCCACACCGCTGAGGGAAGAGGTCAAGTCCGGACCTGCATCATAACGACAGCCCGTTGATATGACCCCATTCCCAGTCCCAAGGGCCTAGGTAGGCACCTCCCTATGACTTGGGGGACATGGATATAATGTCATAATGATCCGACAAATGGATTATCAAACATGAGCGCTGAGAATGAGTCGACACGTGCGAGCTCCGATTCCTGCCAACACTGCCCGAAAATGCAGTGCTACACGAGCAAAGAGTCCCGAGTTCGTGCCCGCCGCAGTGTTATGAAGGAGACTTTTGACGAGTCACAACAACTTGAAGGAGGATGCTAAGGATGATGGAGAAGGGAAGAAATGGCCTAGGCTAGATCGGGCAATATGAGCGCACAAAAGCTTATGTAATCTGATACTGCACCCGCCACAGTGTCTGTCCCGTCGGTGCCTACCAGCCCCATCTCACCAGCCACAGGCTAGCCACCTTCCCGTTTTCGCCGGGCTGGACTGGCTGGGTTCAGCCGACTCGGTCGCATGAGCTGGTCCCACTCAGATGACGGAATTGCTTGCGAGGCGTCCACACCAGTGACCAAAACTGCCAACTGCACCAGTCAGTCATCAACGGCCAAACCGCGACTGGCACTTGCAATTGTCATCACTTGGGACCTGTCCATGTTGAACTTGCCCTCCTATTCTATTCTTGAAGATTTGCTTCCTTTCTTCCTTTCTCCCTGATTTGCTTTGCAAAGATCCCGAAAGAGGAGTCCCCTTTTCTCCAATAAACCCCATTTAATTCTTTGCATCTCCACCTCCTTTCTGGAGTCGCTGTTGTTCATGCTTCAACGCCGTTGCTAAGATTATCCTTGTTCCACTTGACACAACCAACACACGCACCCACCGACGGCCACACACGACAACGCCCCTCCCTCATCGGCCCAGACATTTCGAAGGGGGAAATCTTTGGTCGGGACACTTTGGACTTGACGGGCACTTTTGACGGGCTGTTGTCGAATCCGTTAGCTCCTAATTCTCTCGCATTTGCGTCTTTCCATCTACGAGTGTTTTGCCTTTCGAAGCTACACACGGACGGAGCCAGCCTTTGATTCGGTTCACCGACGAGACGAAAAAGACTCCCCAAATTAGAACAAAACCTTCCGAGACGGCAAACGAGAACAATACCTGCCGATCCACTACGATACCTCGCGCATCGGTGCCAGGGGAAGAAGCCATTTCACGGCACAAAAGAACACACACACACATCAGCAAAAATGCCGAGAATATGGTCCGCCTTCGAGGCAACAACCCTCATATCCCTCCTCCTCGTCACAGCGCCAGCAACCGTCTCGGCCGCAGGCGAACTACTACAATGTAAGAAGGTAGTCATCGACGGGCACAAGTTCGACCTCGGAGAGCTAGGAGGCCCACATACCGTTGTCACAGAAGAGTTCTCGCCGCCAGAGCACATCAACACCACGTACACATTGGATATCTGCGCGCCGCTCAAGAGGAGCGAGAAGGTGCCCAGGGGTCACGAGTGTCCTAATGGTGCTAGGGGTAAGTCACGAGCACTCTTGACTCGACAAGGATAAAGCTGATGTGAAATAGTATGCGCAATCAAACACGGCTGGGAAACGGACGAGAAAAAAGACGACAAGATCCTCAGCGTCATTCCCATAGCAGGGAACTTGATCGACCATGGCGGTGAAGAATTCACCTACGACCTCAAGCGGCTGAGCACATCGGACTCAAAAGATGACAGCGAAAAGGAAGGCCTTCGACTCACGCTGCACGGCGGCGTTTATCAGAAGCGAGAACAGCGCGCGGTGATTGAATTCCTGTGTGATCATAACCGGACTGGGTTAGAGGGCGAGTGGGAGAGTCGGGACAAGTACGAGAAGGGGAAGGCTGAGAAGCGTGAGGAGAAGAAAGATGATGACAAGAAGGACGAAGATAAAGATGGGGATGATGGGTTCCCTGAAAGACAGCTCAAGAAGGAGAATGCGGCCTTGATTTGGGATGGTTATAAGCGCAGCCCGGACGATAAAGTCGACACGCTGTTTTTGACGTGGCATACCAAGTATGCGTGTGAGAAGGATGTTGATGGCGGGAACGGGCCGTCTGAGAGCACGCATTGGGGGGTTTTTACTTGGATGTTTATGCTGTGAGTTTTCTTTTCTCTTTCTCTCTTGTTTAGGCTTGTTTGCTGACATGTGTGAAAAGGGTCTTCCTATTCACCGCGGCATATCTCATCTTTGGCTCGTGGCTCAACTATAACAGGTATGGAGCCCGGGGATGGGATCTGCTCCCGCATGGCGATACCATTAGGGATATCCCGTATCTGCTCAAGGACTGGATCCGTAGGGTGCTGAATACCGTGCAGAGCAGCGGGAGCAGGGGCGGCTACTCGGCCGTCTAGGGCGAGACCGAGGAGCAGCAGGAGCCTGTTTTCACTACTACTAGAAATACCTCGTGGGGGGTTTTTATGGGCAGCGGGAGGAGACAGGGGGGTGATGGGGATGCTGTTGAGATGGAGGATCATATTGAACTGGGGGATCTGGGGCGGAGGGCGGAGGGGTCGCATGCACATTCACAGTGGTTGTAGCGTGGGGTGTTTGTTGTGAGTTAGTATTGAGATGAGATTGAGATGAGATTGAGAGGGCCATAGAATCAAGGGTCCTTGTTGAAGGTTGGAGGATGAGAGGACACACCCTTGTTAGCTATTGTCTGTAAGTCTACCTACCTACCTACCTACCTACCTACCTAGAACTCGGCGTTGGGGCAGGTGTCTTTGGCGTATCTTTACTTGTCCGCTTTTCGAACAATATGGTCAAGAGCCAAAATACAATACTTGTTTTCAGCCTTGTATTCACAAGCAAGCATGTCAGAGTCAAAATATTGCTTGCGTGCTGTTGTCTCGGGACAGATACCTCTACGTGGTGAAATCACCGTCAGTGAGACAACAACAAAAGACGTGAGAAGGGATGAGTCTATTATAACTAAAAATTCGCTATTGTAATTCAGGTATAAGCCCAAGCAAAATACGGATGGCTAAACCTCCTTTATCCGTATCCTCATAGAAAAGGGTTGAAGATGTATATATCCTCTTTTAGTTTCTCTCGCGAGATTGGCCGCTCCCCCACCCGACGCCATCGCTGTCAAGCAACAAGCAAATCAGCCAGCCACTATGTCCGCCATTTCTTTGCCTCCCGTCCGAGAACCGAAAACGCCAGTATTCTCAAGTAAATATAATACAGGTTTCGTTTCCACCCACATGTTGTTCCCCGGCTCTTGCAAGCCTCTTGTAAATCGGCCATGAGATGGACCATATCACAATCAAATCGGGACTGACCAGATATTGCGGATAGGAAGTAAGTGAGAGGGTTCAATCCATCACATCGTCGTCGTCCATTATTGCGTTCTCAGTTACCACATTCATTTCCTCGCCGCAAACATGACATCAAAAGCAGGAATCAACGTCTGAGCAAGCCAAAAGCTGAAGACAAGTTTAGGGCCCGTCATGAGCAGCTTGGGAACGAGGCCCTTGAAGAAAGCGCCGGCGCCCTCGTTCTTGGCCATGTTGGTCAGGATCTTGAAGCCGCTCTCGGGGTT
Organism: Rhypophila decipiens; assembly: GCA_033297075.1. Lineage (NCBI taxonomy): Eukaryota > Fungi > Ascomycota > Sordariomycetes > Sordariales > Naviculisporaceae > Rhypophila > Rhypophila decipiens. Next base: position 186,675 of record MU858085.1, on the reverse strand, counting down.
CTCAAAGTTGCGGTTCTGGATACGCGTCTTGATGACGTCGAGGGGAGCAGATACCACCAAGGAGGCAGAAGCTCCGGCGATGGAAGCCACAAAGTTCTGGAACCACGAGGCCTTGTTGTAATCCTGCAGACCAAAGAGGAATTCCTTGGCAAATGCAGATCCTCCGAAGAGCTATAGAAAATCAAAACCTTGTCAGTAGCTGATTTGTATATACTTGGAAAGAAAGAACAAGGTGAGAGAAAACATACCGCAAAGGAGCCGGGGGCGTTTCTAGCCGCAGTCCAGCCCCATCCTCTGTACAGGCCGAAACCCTCGTCCTTGACAATCTTGAGGACACCACGGCCGCGGAAGGCCTCGGGGTTGGTCTGGCGCTTGATCTTGAGCACGTCGAGGGGTAATAAGACGATCTCGCCGATGCCGATGAGCGAGCCGGCGGTCGAGTGCATGATGGCCTTGCCCGTCTTTTTGCCAAAGGCGTTCTCAAAGTCCTTGCCGTAGTGGACGCCCAGGTAGTCGCGGGCTACGGGCTGGCCGCCGTACTTGTACACACGCTGGAGGACCTTGTATCCAGCAGCATATCCGAGACCGGGGAAGAGCGAGACAAACTTTTTTCCTGCCGATGCGGCAGCCTTGTCCTTGAAGATGACGGCGTTCAGTTGTTGTACGCCAGCAATCTGTATATCCATGTTAGTCCTCCCTTCTTTGGTATCTCCAGTCCGACATTATGTTTCTCGTCAGTGGATTCGTGTGACTGTTTGCGCACCTTGGTCTCATTGCTCATCAAGCGCTTGGCGATTGTGTCGACCTGTAATAGTAAATTGTTGTTAGCTGCTCGGCTCCTAATGTAGTTGAATGTTTTCTTTCCGCTTTGCCATGCCTGATATGGGTATATATCTCCCTCAGCGCATGCTGCTGCCCCTGCCGCACAAGACAACTTCATCTTAGAAAGGCGCAAAACTTACAGGGTGGAAGATGGCCAGCTCGGCAATACCAGCGGATCCTTTGGGGCGACATCAAGAGATTCCAAGTCAGTCAAACTTGTTCACAGTCCGTCTCGAACGTGTGTATGTGCAGTCATAATCCTCCAATTCCATGATCGAGCTGCAATGCGCGCTGAACCAGCCCATCTCTTTCTGTAGCCATTGCCCATTCGTTGTTGAGAAGTGTGTTTGGGTTTATGGGTGGAATTTACCGGATCCCAACAATCTAGCAAGATTGCTCTCCTTCTCCCTTCCTCCTGAAGTAGCGATAGGGGACATCTTGTATGATATGTGGCTCCGGGCGGAAAGCGATACTTTGGGATTCGGCTTGTTTACTCGGGCGGTGGGAATTTTCGAATTGGGCGGGGGAGAGCAATCGGTAACGAAGACGACGGGCGGAGCGGGACGACGGAAGTAACGCTTTCACGGGAGAAAGGTTCTACGGCACGTACGGATACTCAAACGCAAGATAGAATATAGAAGAAAAGAAGACTCGAGTAAAAAAAATTAAACCTCCGGCCGATTATCGCCAATTGAGATCGGGGTACCCACTTGACAGGCAAGCTGAATTTGCACTAGCGTAGGTCCTGGTGCAAATGATCCACCGAAAATTTTGAATTGTTCAAAGTCTAGCCGTCTGCGGGCTAGCTCCCCACTCCGATAAGCGGATTGCGGCAGCTCGGGACAGGGGTGAGGTTTAAGCTTATCTTATCGGGCCATCAACTCAATTGTTCATCAGTGTCACAGGCTCGAGTATCATCCTTTTTGGTGTATCACCATTCACCAGTGGCTTATAATGTACCGTATTAGCAACACGGGATATGGACATATACAGTTGCCCGATTTGATATACTACCATAATAATAAAGACGCCGTCCATGCAATGCCCGCCATGATCCTGATATGCCGCCCCTTAGAAATCCTTCAACAGGGTGATGAGATCGTCCAGTCTACCCATCTGCGCAAACAATCTCTTTTCGTGCTCCAGAAACTGCGAATACCTGTCGTAGTATTCCTTCCTCATCACATCTTTCTCCCGACCCTTGACATCCAGGCGCTTTGTCACTGACAGAACATCCTTCTCCTTTTGCCGGAGAACTTCCAAGAACTGGATGCAGTTCAGCATGCTCTTATAGCTCCGCGCCTGCAGTCGGTCCAGCGATCTATTCGTATCACAGTACCACAGGAAAAACGACTTGGACACATCTGCCTTGTTGTCCTTGGGCACTTCTTGGGTATGCGCAAACCCAGCCTTTAGCATCTGAAGCATCGTTTGTTGAATCTCGGATTTGCGCATCAGCGCCGTGTTGGTGAGCGCTTTCTCGTCCAGTTTCCCCTTGGACCGTAGAATTCGGACGAGACGCAGACCTGGCCGACCACATTGTTGTTCAATGATAGAGTCCAGCTCTGCCTCCTTTAGTGTCTGTATCAGTGGTACAAAGTCCACCGTCCATTCATTGGGGCCGCAGTGGCGGACAAAGCGCTGGCTGCTCTCTGCCAAGAGGAGAAGATGCTGCTTGAGTTGTGTCGGCCGATCCAACTTGTAATCGCCCGCAACGCCGTCAGCAAACTTGACCTTGGTCCCATTAGCCTGGGCAGGTTTGAAGTCGCCGTCAGCCATGGATTCGTCACTATCGGATCCATCACCGTCGTCGTGCTCATCCTCGTCTGCACTAGCATCGCCATCAACGGCGGCCTCGAGTATGATCTTTTTCTTGGGCGCACTGTGTTGAACTTTCTCGGCCGCCCTAGAAGAAAACTTGTCCCGTGATTCCTTTCCGAGTCCGAGTGATAAGTCGACTGCGGTCTTGAGACTGTCAAGAATCTCGTCTGTAGTGACGAACCCCTTTCCTTGCTCGATATGCTCTTCCGAAATATCGATCAGTGGGTCTGTGCGGCACCGGGGAAGCGACTTGGTAAGATGCTTCAATAGGACTGCGTAGACATATCCTGTAGTCTCTCCGATCATGTCGTTAACAAATTGAACAAGGCGACGGTTGCGCAGATCGACCAGGCATTTCTCGTGATTGATGCGAATAACCTGCTTGGCGTCAAGAAGCGGATCTGTTTCCTCTTCGGGGGCACCATTAAGGCCTCCTTCCGCGAACAACTTCCGTCTCTTGGCCGCGGCGCTATTCTGCTCGAGTTTGCGTTTCAGGGACTTGGATTTACTGCGATCTTCGCGCAGCTCGTCGGCTATCTTTTCCTGAAGCTCCACCTTGGCCTTGTTTCCCTTGATGCCAGTGGGAAAGTATTCCTTCATAACTTTGGCTTCCGCCCCCTTTACGAGGTCATGATGGGTCAAGAAGATCTTGTCGTGCATCACTTCGATCAGCTCGGCTTCCACCAGCCGACAAATGACCGAGTTCAGGTGGGCGGTGCTTTTGATGACCAAGCCCGGCTTTTTTGCTGCCTGCGCATCACCATTGACACCTTCAGGTTCCGCAAAGGGGTCTTCGTCGTCTGGCTCGGTCCTGGTGGCCTTGCTGGCTTCGTCAATCTGCTCTTGGTATGCCGCAACAAGGTCAGAGATTCGTGTGAACCCAGACAGCAGCAGACTCCGCATGACGTCCTTGGCTGCTGCTCCAAATGTACTATCGACCATCTCGAGAGTCTTGCCAACTCGGATAAGGTTATAGGCATTCTCGGGATTGGCTTCGTACATGGTCATGTGCGTAGACTCGGGGTCGACCTTGTAGTGGAGGAGGTTATGCTGCTGGAGGACAACAAGGCCATGGAGAAGTTGGCGCTTGGTCATTGATGTGTATTGTGCGAGTGTTGGGGCGGATAATCTGCCTCGCGTGAGGAGCACCTTGAAGATTCTCTGTTGGGCCGGAATTAGACTCGCACGGGGAGAGTAAGAAATAGGGGATCCGGAGGGGGGCTCACCGCTGGAAGCTCGCCTAGGAACTCCTCGACGAGCAGAGAGAGAAGCTCCCCGACAGGACGGGTCTGAATTGGGAATCCAAATGTCAGTAAAAATCTGTCGCATGTCGTATGTCGCCCTGACGCCCGGCCTCGATAGGCGCAACCGCGGCTAACGGCGGCGGTGACACGGCACCCCAGCCAGCTGCGAATGGACTCACCACGTTGATTGTGTTCATGCTGGATTGATTGATGTTGGTCGACTGGATGCGTTCTTGGCTTCTAGAGACGCTCTCACTATCTCTAGAGCTGCCGCAAACCTCTGCTACCGAAGACTCATTTGCGGAAGTGGGATGTGACGTGGGTTTGCCTGGAAGCACCTTTTGCTGGTGGGGGACAGGCAGGGGCAATTGAAGCAAAGTTTCGCGGCGATTTTTTTTGTTTGATCCCGTCACACCTTGACGATTGGGTGCAACAATAGGGGTAACAATACACTATTGTACAATAAATAGTGCACATGAGATCGAACACTTTCATTTAAGGATGCAACTTGTGAAAATGTTTCATTATCGGAATATCTGACTATAAAAAATACAAATACGACAATATCTTACAAATTTGACCAGATCCAAGCAGCGGGAAGGCCTTGGTCTGAAAAGCTGGTTGATTATTTACTGTAGCAGCTGTACCTTTTGATGTTTTGCAGGACCCATTTTTACGCCGACTGGCTGAATCAGGGTCGAAATTTCAGAGTCACGACCGAGAATTGCGGGACTCGCGGGGCATCGCATCGCTGGGTTCGGTTCCTTCCGTCCAATGACGAGATCCGTTTCAGTGCTGACACTTCAACACTTGCAGCTACGGTGCACTGACGACAATTCTCTGCTGTGCCAAGGATACCTCAGCAACTGTACCTTCCCCAAAAGAGCTCCCCCCAGTCCAGGTTTTGGTTGGGCTGACTCGGACAGCTGTTTTTCCGCGCATTCCCGGTTGCAGGCCAGGGAATTTTCGGAAGTGGTCAGGAACAGCTCTCATACGGTGGTGAAGTGTTGCAGCGTTTTGATACCCGCATTACCTCAACAACAGTCAATTGACGACAATTCCTCCCCCCCCTCGCCCACCATGATCTCCAGATCGGCTCTCACGAGGGGAAGCCAGCTGGCTCTCCGTCGGCCCAATGCTGCACAGCGCGGCTTTGCTGCAGTGGCCTCCCCCAAGGCCTCATACGAGCCCACAGACATTGCCGGCGTCAAGGTTGCCTCGAGAGACGACAACGGCCCCGTCACCCGCCTCGCAGTCGTCGCAAAGGCTGGCACTCGATACGAGCCTCTCCCCGGTCTGACTGTCGGTTTGGAGGAGTTTGCATTCAAGGCAGGTTCAATTGGTGCTCCCGGGTCTTGCAGAGAGGATGGATGATGGTGGTGATGATGCTCGGTGTGGATATTTTGACGCGGTTGGAGGTCGGATGAGCTAATTTGCCTCTCGGCTTCAGAACACCCAAAAACGCTCTGCCCTGCGCATCACCCGCGAAGCCGAACTCCTCGGTGGTCAATTGACCTCATATCACACCCGCGAAGCCCTCGTGCTCCAGGCCAACTTCCTCCGCGAGGACCTGCCTTACTTCGCCGAGCTCCTTGCCGAGGTCATTTCCCAGACGAGATATACAAGTGCGTGAAAATGACACAACACAGCAACACAGATGCGCTCGTTATTAACATGATGGCTTGCAGCTTTCGAGTTCAACGAGGAGGTTGAGCAGCTCATTCACCTCAAGCAGAAGAGGATCTCGGCCGCTTCCATCGCTCTAGATGCCGCCCACTCGGTCGCTTTCCACACCGGCCTCGGTGCCCCTCTCTATCCTACCGCCGATACCCCCGTCGCTTCCTACCTGAACGAGCACTCGGTCGCTGCCTTCGCCGAAGCTGCCTACACCAAGCCCAACATTGCTGTTGTTGCCGATGGTGCCAGCCAGGCCGGTCTTGCCAAGTGGATCGAGCTCTTCAAGGACGTCCCTACCTCGTCCCAGGGCCAGCTCAACACTGCTTCTGCCAAGTACTATGGTGGTGAGCAGCGCGTCGCAAAGACCGGAACCAACTCCTACGTCGTCGCCTTCCCCGGCGCATCTCTCAAGGACCCCAAGCCCGAGACGGCCGTTCTCGTTGGTCTTCTCGGCGGTGCCTCGTCCATCAAGTGGTCTCCGGGCTTCACCCTCCTTTCCAAGGCCACGGCTGCCGCCCCTGGTGCGGTTGCTCAGGCCACCAACTACGCCTACTCGGATGCTGGCCTCTTCACCATCCAGGTGACGGGTTCTGCCGGTGCCGTCCGCAAGGCCACCGAGGAGGCTGTCAAGTCGCTCAAGAGCGTTGTTGAGGGCAGCGTCGCCAAGGAGGACCTGGTCAAGGCCATTGCCAAGGCCAAGTTTGACCTCCTGTCGGGCAGCGAGACCAGCGGAACCGGTCTCGTCCACGCCGGTGCCAACTTGATTGCTGGTGGCTCACCCCTCAAGGTTGCCGAGACTGTTAAGGCGCTGGAGTCTGTAACGGCCGACAGCTTGAAGGCTGTAAGTTTTGTCTCCTCTGACCGTATGCTGGCGAATTTACTGACGAATCATGTCTCACAGGCTGCCAAGGCTCTTTTAGAAGGAAAGGCGTCGGTAGCGGCGGTTGGCGACCTCCATGTTTTGCCCTTTGCTGAGGATCTCGGCCTCAAGGTATAAGGAAAAAGCATTGGTGACGTTGTATCTTGTGTTTTATTAGCGGGCCGAGACTGGGGGAAAGACCAAAAAATGTGTGGGAGGGAGAGGAGGAACGTGTACCAACAGCTAATCACCCTGCCACGGTTCAGTATACTACTTGGCTTTACCCGTCTATAGAACAGAACAAAAGACTGGACGCGGCTGGTGTTTCCCTTTGTGCATATACTATCTTACTCGCGATTTCATATTTTAGATTTCCTTGCAGTTCAATCTATGGCTTTACGAACCTACACTTTGCTGGGGTCTAAGGTGTACAAACTGTTGTGCTGGATCATAGGAACCCAAACTCTGACCTGGGAGAAAAAGTCAAAGCCGCGGGCATGAGAACTATATAAGATGTCTCCGAGGAAGATGGATGAATGTGAGTTGTAGATAGCAAGAAGCAAATAAAAACAATACACTAGGATATTTCAAGATGCTCCCCAGAATCGAACCATCCTCCTGGCTGGATGTCACCACTACCAACCACCACCGCCACCAACGACAACATGGCCACTGTCTCATCTGCGACTTCCAACCGCCCCAGCCCCAGCCTCGGCCTCCGCACGACCAGGAACTAGTAAAGCTGCAAGCTAGGGCAAGGAGCACCGACAAGTTGAACAGGCTTATCAAGTGGGAGAATCGGATTCGTCTTGAGATGGGGCATGATACCCTGCTCTCGCTTTTGAGCATAGAAACTGGACGGAAGATGGCGAATTTTCCAAGGACGCTGGATGAGCTTGAGAATTTGGATGGTACGGATATGCCTAATGGTATTTCCCTGCCAAGACCTGACAAGATGAGATGGCTGACATGAATGGATTAATTGGTACAGTTTCACAAGTCAATGATATCCTCCGGCAGCTGGGCATAATCTGGTATGTCCCGAAGAATAGGAAAGGGGTGCACTGCTACCCGTGGAACTACCTTGAGGAGACGAAGATTCGTATCAGGATGTTGTGGGTTTAATATGGAGGATTGGTCTTGGTCCCGGAATTTTGAAAGATATTCTGTCATCATAAGAAGCAGCCGGCTCGTTGGTAGAGCAATTGGCCTATTTATTCTCTTTTGGCATCTCATCTCGATAGAAACAGAGTGTCAATGAGAGCCAGCCAATTGATGGGGTCATTTGGTTGGTTGAGCCAAAAATCCACTCACGTGACGCGGAGCTTGACGGAGCTCTGCTCGGTTGCGATTGGGAAGTGCATTGATTTCTCGTCAGTCACGGATCCTTGGACTCAGTAGAACCGCAACCCAAGTTCACGCTCTCCCCAAAACCCTCGCCCAAAATGACGTTCGCGTGGAAAGCCGCTGGCATTACGTGAGTTTTTCTTTTCTTGCCTTGTCAATTGATGGCCGTTTCAATTGACTGCTCCAATTCGCATCCCACCTCGCTGCACTGCAGTTGCGGGTTTACGGAAGAAACTAACTGGACGAACCCCAACAACAGCTACAACCGCTACCTGGCCGTATCAGCCCGTGTCGTGCGCCGAAGCTTGAAGGATGACTTGAGACTCGCTGCTGAGCGTAGAGGCCAGGCCGAGCTCAGATTCGCCAAGTGGACTGTAAGTTAGCCCGGAAGCATTTGCGACGAGACACGACAAGAAAGATGGGACGGTGGTTAATCGAAGCTATTTCCCGCAATCGCGAATATAGAACGGCAAGCAAGGCGAGACCCAGAACCTCGCTGATGCCAACGCTGCTGCCGCTGTCGAGAGCGCCGCCCAGGGTGGTACCGCTTGAATTCCAACAAAACGAAAAGATATAAAATCAGAGCAATAGAGGGCTGATAGGGGACAAACTGGAAGGGCGAGGAAAGCTTTCGGCTGCGACGGGACGGGAAAGATTACACACGACACAAAGGGTCACGACATTTTGTAGACCCGACCAAAGAATTAAAGCCCGGTCTCTCTCTCTCTATCGCTTTTCCTGTACATGTCAAACTTGTATCATCATCAAAACTTTTGGGGCCGTGGGTCAATAGACGACGTTGATTGAAACTTTTTGGGGCGATGCATGTTTCAATGTGCCCATTGGGCTGTTCATTAGTGCATACTCCGAATGTTGCCGGTGAATGTCAATCCAAGTAGGTACCTGGACGGACCTTGCAGGTAATAGAAAATACGACTGCCATATCCCGCTGAAAATACCTTCCGAGCTTCAACATCCGGATTGCTCATCGCACCTGCCAACCCAATGTTTCTTCATGTCCATGACTTCATGCCTTTTTAGCTCGGCATCTTGCGGCTGTTTTGTGAACTTTGGTCGCTTATCCACACCAGCAGCAGCAAAGGCACCACCAAGCTCAAGGCTCCCACAGTCACCCAACTTTCCAACGCTGTCAGTTTTTGCATCTCTACCAGACTTTTACCACATGCGCCAAAAACATCTTTCTGCAAGAGCTTCTTTGGGATATTGACCGGTTCATCTTTACGGAGATGATGGCTCAAGGCGAGTTTGGGGTGTCGAATGGTATTCCCTGCCTCTTTCGTTCCTATCACCGACCTGAATTTACGGTCACTTATTACCCCTCGATGAGTGACCACTGACCCAGCGAGGGGTGATATATTATCACCTCGCACTCACACACAAAAATATACTGATAGCATACCCTCAAGACCCAGAAATCAACAATCCCAACCGTTTTTCCGAACAACCGCCGCCGCCTCCCATGGTCGCGAGCGAGGGCATCATTGCTACAGATATCACTAGCAAATTCACAGCTGCCACGGGCGGTAAGATTCCATTGGGACCCAAATGTCATAGTTCATGGGCTGACCGTTTGCAGCCTTGAAGCCTGGCGAGCTTGTTAAGGATGCTTTCTTTACGCTGTTCGAGGCAGTCGGGGCTCTCGAGGTATGACTTGCTGCCAGACTAGCACATCGTCGAACCAGACACTAACTTGGCTATCCAGATCATGGACCCCAAGATGGACAGTGGATGTCTAGCTCCTGGCGAGTCTCTGGACGAGGATTACGATGTCACCAGGCCATTACAGCCCGCCCAGGTTGTGGGCATAATCGACCAGCTTTTGTGTCTTGAGGTCTGTGGAACTCGGTCCTTACCAGCAGACGGAATATGACTTCTGACTCTGACCAGATGGCATGGCATCTTGGCTATCCATTATCACAAACCCTGCTCACCAACGTCTACATCGAGGCCATGCTGATGCCGGCCCCTACCAACCTCCGTGAGGCGGATTTTATCAGGAACCATGCCGAGGGCGCACGGCCAGATCCAATGTTTACTGTCCTGCGGGCCTACTGCCTGGGGCTGCTCAAGAGCTGCTGGTATGTGACGGAGCGCATCAAGCGTGAGCATTACTACGAGGTGAGTCTCGAAACGAATACCCCTTTGCAGCTTACTCACTGACCTCTATAGGAGGAGGATTTCGTGACAAATACATACCATAGGTCTCTTTTAGACAACATCGACAGGAATGAAATTAGCAACGAGATCATGGCCGCCCGCAAGATTATACACCAGATGCGCCATGCCCTCACAGACAAGATGGCCTGGGCTCTTGACTTCCGTCTCGGACTGAGGACTGCCTTTCTTCGAACCATCGAACTCTCAGAGCTGCGGAGCAACCCCGACTCGCTCAGTCTACCGTGGCATCATATGCAAGGCGTCTGGGAACAGATCCACAATTCACGACAGCTCGGTACACCGGTTCCCGAAGCCTTCAGCCCCAAGATTCAGCGCAAGCTCGCAAGCACCATGCCGCCACGACCTATTGTGCAGCTGAGCTTCGAGGAGACATCGGACCATTTCAGAAAACTGATCAAAGACGGCATCGAGGTGCACGAAGTGTTCAAATACTCGGATCCTCAAAGTCTCTTGGTGGGTCATGCCGTAATCACACACATGGTACCTAGTGTCCCGGTCGTCTAACTTGGTTGCAGAATTTCGTCTTGACCTTTCAGGCTCAAAAGCCCCAACCTCTCGTCTATATCAGGACACTACTCCAGTTCTACCTCTTTAGGGACATGGTCATTCTGGACAACCTCAGCATCAGAAAAATCATCGACGACGACCTTGCCATTGTCTCGATGCCTAAGCACCGACTTCTCGACCCTGTAAATGACGTGGTCGAGGCTCCCCACGACGCGAGGTTTGCCATGGCTCACCAGATGGAGCTTTTCCGCCAGCGTGCGACGCAGTCCTACCTGGACATCTTTCGAGCATTTTGCCAGAACCGGTGCAGGGTCCGCCGTACCTTGTGCCACTCGATCCAAGACTGGGAGACGGTCCAGATGGATGCCGAGGAGCTCGACCAGCTCCTACAGATCCAACTGGACGAGAAACCCATCAACTTCGAAACCGGTTCCGAGGGAGTCTCGTCTCCTGAGGCAGCCTACTCCCTCCCGCTGTCATCATGGGCTTACCTCTACAAGCTTCGCCTGATGGAGTGGATCGTCCAGCTCGGCTTTGAGCTCGAGACGTACCAGCCCATCGAGATGGCGGGCATGTATTGGTATCTCGCCTACCTGGCCAAGATCCGCACCTCGCACCTGGGGCGGATCAGATCATTCATTACCCACCGATCGAATGAACTTGAACCCAAGTCTTCTACCACTCGTGCCCGGCCTTCCCCGTCTGGTCCATCGTTCTCTTCCTCTGGTTCCCCGTCTTCCTCCAACGGTGGCCGATCGGATACTACTGCCTCTTTCTCTTCAGAACCCCAGTTCGTACGGTCCTTCGCCTACCACCGGGTGAGCACCCTCGAGGCAGCCGTGACTTGGGAGCTCGCAGACGGTCTGTCGGCTCTGTACACGGCGCTCTACCGTCTCAGGTTGATCGTGCCCCCGCCGAGACCGTACAGCAGTGACTCGCTGCGGTATGACATCCGAATGAAGCCCTTTGCGCCGATTGGGCTGCCCGAGTTGCCATCGTTTGAGACTTTTACCGAGCAAGTCACACGGCCGCGCAAGAGTATCGGCAATTTGTTGGAGATTGCTCGGGAGGCAATTGCCGGGGCCAAGATGGGGTTCGAAGCGTTGAGCAAATATAACGAGAATGAGGCCTTTGCGGTGGGCTGCCTGGGGCGCTGGACTGAGGGTGCCAAAAACGGTATCAAGAGCGCCATCGCCGCTGGGCTTGCTGTTGCTGCTGTCAAGAACGGGATTGCTGCTGCTGCGGCGACGGCTCCGGATGAGGAAGAGGAAGACTTGGATTTGGGGAATTTCTTGCAAGTTGAGGTGCCCAAGCCTGAGAAGGCGTATCATAAGTGGTGGATTGTGCCCAAGGTTCATGTTGGGGAGAAGAAGAAGACGTGAGAAATGAAAAGACGGGACAATGAAAGAAGTAAGAATCAAGAGGTAAATAGAATGATTGGTGGGTTCTTGTGTTAAAGCTATAGAAGTATCGTCCAATTCAGATAGTTGGACCCGGCAGCGGTAATACACAGCGTTAAGAGTAATTTAATAATTCTGCCCTTGTCTTATTGCATGAAGTCTTGTTCGTGAGTGGTGAACTTTGTATTAATTATACGGGTCCATACAGTATTCCACGGTAAATGGTCAACCTGCACTACTTGGCTAGGCCTTGCTCACGACTTACTAGGCCTCCATTAATTGCAGAAAAGGCCTTGATAAGCTGAAGAACAGGCGTTGTTTATATAATAAGAAGGCATTAACAAAGTCAGCGATAGGTCTAGTAACTTTGTTCAACCAAATACCAGCTTGACTATTTACCGTGGAATTCTGTATATACATACTTGCCCGCCCCAGACTATGTCATTATGTGACGAGGACCCTTTGATGAACTCCCGACGGGAGGAGAGAGGGATTGACCCGGTCTTTTAATGCTCTATCGACACTGTCCCTCTCGAGTCTCGATGTCAGTCTCTGGCGGCTTCTAACTTCTACCATACCGAGTGACCCGCGTTGTCTATTGTCTCGATTATAGTCAGTATGTATGTATATAAAGAGATTAGGGCTAGGTAGGAGAAAAGTAGGATTCGGGTACATTAGTAGAGGTAAGTAGGTAGCGATAAATCATAAGGACAAAACAAAAAAGAAAAACCTACTAATTCGTGCTATAAGTAAGTAAGTAAGCAAGCAAGCAAGTACGCAAGCAAGTAAGCAAGTAAGAAAGTAAGTAAGCAAGTATTTCTAGCCCCTCTCTTACACAATAGAAGATATTTTATAAGTCTGGATTCCGAAAACCTATCTTACTGTTGGATCAAACGCTGTAAGCGAAGGTTCTGGCAGTGGCCAGAACCATGTATTTGTAATAAGTTGCCACAGCCGCGTAAACTGACGCGTAATGGCTTGCCACCATTCACAGCTATAAGAGGCTCTCTGGCAGGGCCAGAGAACAGAGATAGAAAAAAGCAAGAACAACAGACCTGATCACAACGCATAACAGCCTGCCGCAGCAGTAGGCCTCGTGCAACGTGATCTGGGTCCGTGACTTCACCACTTCAGACGTCTTTACATTAAATTGCAACCAACACTTACCTTACTACCTTAATACCCTTAACGTTATAAGTATCTTGGATATCTCTCTTAGCTATAGGTATAGTATATTCTAAGTTAAGGATATTTTATTCTCTAAGGCGCTAATCATAATGCTGAGAAATAAAGAAAGAGGCGTACGTAAAAGGCTGACTATATTTATTATAGTAGGCGTGAACGAACGTGGAAATTCGAACTGTAATTCTTTATTAGTCTCGATATGAACTAGTAGGAACAGAGGCCTTGACTAGCTCGAATAAATACATTGACTACCTAGTGAAATAGAGACGACCTTAACTAGTTGGAATAAATGCCTTGACTTGCTGGAATAAAGGGCCTTTACTTTTTAGAATAGAGGCTTTAACCGGTTCAAACATACCTTGGCTAGACGGGTATAGATATCTGCCTTGGCTGGACTAGAACAAATGCTATAGCTAGACTGGAATAGAGGCCTTAACTGGCTAGAATATATGCCTGCCTGGCTGAACTGGAATATATGCCTTGAACGCTCTAGAGTAAATGGCTTGACAAGATTATAATAAATGTCCTGATTAGTTGGAATAAATACCTCGACTGGTTCGAATAGATGCCCTGATAAACTGGAATAAACACATTGAATGGCTTGAGTAAATGGCTTGAGTAAATGTTTTAACTAGCTAGAATAAATGACTTGAGTAGCTAGAATAGATGCCTAGACTTGTTGGAATAAATGCCTTTGCTTGCCGAAATACATGCCCTGACTGGCTCTAGCTAGTGACTGACCCGGGCTGCCTCGATTCCTTCAAGGCGCCCACAATCAAAGAACGGAGCCTCTCGAGCTCTTCGTCTCGCTGTTGCAACAGCTTTGTTGCCTCGATAAATCGTCCCTCCCAGACGTTGTCGTTATCGCAACGTGGGGCTGCTGCGGTTGTGGCTCGTGTGGCTGTCGGCCTGGGCTGGGTTGTGTTAAGGTCCCCAGCGCCGGCGGTCCTCCACTTGTCAACAAGAACCGTCTCTTCCATCGAGTAACTGCCGCGTATAGATCCGAACTGGAGGTGCCATTCACACAAGTACCTTTGCTTTCTCGGCTCGTCTTCGTCCTGGTCGGGTCGCTGTCTGGTGATATTAAGAGTATTGGGGGCCATGAGCAGTCTGCCGCCAGCCAGTGCGGCCAGGTTGATGAGGAAGGCCTGGGGCGTAGCTGCTGTCCTGAGCAGCTTGTCAATAACCGCCTCGGCCAAGGCCCAGGCCTCGCCGATTGAGCAGGGTGGAAGCTCCTTGTGGTCGTGGGAAAACCAGTTTCCGCCCAGGATCTGGCTGACAAAGAAGGATTCCATCTCGTGCTTGTTGGTGTGGTCTGTCGGGTCTAGGATGAGACCGGGTTGCTCATCTGTCTTTTGGGAATCCTGCACGTGATTGGGGGAAAACAGTGGCTGCAGTGGTTGTAGTGACTGCAGCGGCTTGCCCAGGGTTAGGGATGGGGGCGCTTCACTCGGTTTGGTGCCATTGGCGGGGACACCGGTGATGGTCACGGCAGGTGTTGCCATGGCGGGCGCTTCACTCTGTTTGGTGCCATTGGCGGGGGCACCGGTGATGGTCACGACGGGTGTCGCCATGGCGGGCGCGGACAGAGGCGGAGGGGGAAGTGGCGGTGTAGCCAGTCGTACTTGGCCGCCGACTCTCTCGGGGACTTGTAATGATAGTCTGCTTCTTTTTGCCGGACGTGGTACGGATTCTTGATGAGAATGTTGGTGAGAAGTATGATCTTGCCCTGGGCGGTCGTCGACTGCCCGGCCCTCGGTGGGTACATGAGGGAGAGGAACACTGGATGATACAACTTGATGTCGTTGGTGGTGGGAATTTGAGTCAGAATTTAAGTCGGGGTTGGAATTGGGTGACGGGCCCGGGACCGGTGGCACCGGTAGAAGAGTGCTACTGCTTCCAGTTGTGGGGGTAATGGCGCTCTGGGGACCAGCGGGAATAGCAGGGCCGGCGCTCCTGTCTGGCGTGGGAGACGGAAGTTTAAAGGCAAGTACATCTGACCCATGGCCGGTGGCTGGAAAGGCCGAGAAGGGCCCTTCGATGTTGCCCATTCGGCTGTTTGGCGGCCTGCCTCGCGTCTTTCCACTGGCGTTGCTCCCTCCGATCCTCCAAGCCGACGAGACCACCTTGGCACCATGACGTCGGGACCGTGACTTGGACGGCGTGATGGCGGATTTCGGCTCGTCTGCCCAAAAGGCATTCCTCGTGGAAGGAGTGATGGCCGAGTGCGGTTGCATGTGAGGATAGGCCGTCAGTGGGGTCTGCAGGCTGTCATTCAAGTTGTGTCCCCAGGAGGGAGCTGGTGGGTGCAGCCTGGCCTGGCCCGGAGGAGGAAAGAGGAAGACGCTTCCCCTCTCGGCCGGCTGCGCTGTCCACGGCTCTTGCAAGTCCTGGTTCGACTGCGCATGCCCATTCGCATTCTTCTCTGCCGTATCCTCGGGCTGTGGCGAGGGTCGCTGGGACGGTGACTTCAAGTTGTTGGTCTCGTCGTCGTCCGGTTTCCTCCTTCCTCGCCGCGGCTTGATATGGGGCAGCAGGGCTCGCAGGGCCATATCATCCTCGGCCGCCACACCGTCCCTGCCCATCTCAGTTATGGGCGTGTCATCAGCCGGGATCTCTGTCCAGTACGGGTGCGCACGGCCCATCAGGTACTCAAAGAAGGCATCAACATGCATCGAATGCATCCATCTCTTTAGCCGCACCGCATACTGCTGGATCTTTTGCGATGATTGCCCCTTCTCCTGGTCCGGGGGCTCGACGCCCAGTTTGAGTGCCAGTTCGGCCCATGTTTTGAGCTCCTTGGTCTCGAGTTGTTTGATGAGCTCAAACAGCGTAAAGGTGCTAAAGGTCTTGCCTCCGCTCTTGGGCGGTGCCAGAAAGGCTTCTCGAAGGGCGGCAGGATCGGTATCAGGGGGAACGGCCGGGTTGCAGTGCAAGATGAAGGAGACATAGGCGTCCACTATACTCGAGCCATCGACCTTGCTGTCTGGCAGAGGTGGCCGCGGGGACAGACCCCGGGCCGGACCCAGACCCGGACCCGGACCGGGACTCGGCTCAGGGTGGATCGACGTTGGCGAGGCGGTAAATACAGACTGCTCCGATATGCGCTGCATCATTTCTGATCCCAAGACCTGGTCGCGGTCACCAGGTCGTTCTGAAAGAGGCTACTTACTCGGGGCCCATTTGTCGACCTCGAGATGGGATGTCCCAGGTGGCCTGCTCCGTACCCCGGACTGTCTCACCCCCTTTCGTCAGATCCACGGTAGCCAAAAGGGCTTCCCCGAGCTAGGTGTGTTGCGCCACGAGGATCGCCGGCAAGGAAGCTATGCAGTTGTTGAAAACGGGGTCCGGGGTGTGAATGTAAGATCCCATTCATGGGGTTGGCTGACTGGTAAAAGGAACGAAAAGGTACCCAGTGACAAGTGTAGGAGTTGCGGTGGTCTCTTTTTTTCCCCAAGATCCAGGTCAGATTAGTACTACCAGCAAAAAGTCCCGGGGAACAAAACAAAGCAAGTCGGACAAGAGAGCGCCAGGAATTGAGTCGACTTGATGAACTTGATAGAAAGAATAATGACAATATGCTAAATTCGCATGCAAGGGAAAACACACAGAAGCCAAAAGGACATCAATCACCACGCTCAGCAGCCAGCCACGCGATGCCAGACGCAAGTCTTCATCGTGCCCTGCGACGGCTCCAAAAATAGAATCCTGCATCTTGGCGACACTCTGGACTTTGGTTGACACTGACAGTGCGGGAGAAGGGGAGTCACGGGAGTCTGCAAAGTGCGGCATGCACTGCACGGTGTGGATGCACTGTGCCAAGGGTTCTGCCAATCACACGAGATTGTCGATTGGACGACCAAATACTTGTAAGAGAGAGGCTTTTGAGGCCCAGAGAGTCCAAGATGTATAGTGAAATTCCATGGAATACATGTGAGGGCCTTTAAAAAGCGGTCATGAAATTGGTTTTGAAGGCCGCACAGTTTGCTCAGACGACATTACGTCCAACCTTCCGCCCAACGCTCCCTCTAATCCAGAGATTATAAGCCTAAGAGGTAATTTATAAGACGTATAGTAACACTAAGGCCTGCCATGAAAAGGCGATGTTGTTCTTTACGCTCCTTTTCGAATCTCATCCTATAACTTGGGTTGTTTGACTTGTTTCGGAAGGATGATGGAATTCACCATTTGCGGGGCCCCGCATTCTCATGGCCAAGGACGTCGGACGATCAAATTAGAGTTTTAACGAACCCTAACCCGAAGGCATTTCGGCGAATGTTACCCCTGAGATTCGCGTCTTGCCTGGTGAGAAAAATATGAAATATTAGTGGAGAGAAAGGAATAGGGGGTCAGTATTACGATGTAATATGCTCGCTATATCCCGTATGCCGTTTCGACATAACCTTCTTCGAACCTGACAGACTTATGTCTGGTTATGTTGAGATTATAATACCGGTATCTTGAGAGCTCATGTTAATAAGGAAAACAAATTCGCAATTAGGGTGTAATCTCAAACCAGCGAGTTGTCACAACATGCTCGACTGAAATGAGGTTGTAAAGCAAAACCGCGCACGCAAGTCCCGAGACAACCAAGAGCTCCCTTTCACATGATTTCAATTCAAGGAGACGAGAAAAGAATCCATCCTTCTGTCGGAATCGGGTGTTTCGTTGGTGGAGTGCGAAGCATTGCCGGGAGCCCCAGAAAAGTGACGTCGCGCCTGGGGGGCCGGCTTAAACCGCAATCCCGTGGGCTCGTTTGCCCGCTAATTAAAATCGGACCTCGGCTTCAAGTGCTGCACCAGCGCAAACAGCTAAGAAACACACCTGCCACTTGCCCTCCCTGTCCAAGACTCAAAGGAGAACAAATCAAGAACAATGACCGTAGTGGCCCCCAGTGTGTTGTTGATTAGTACTATTATAGAGAACCCTCCTTGAACCATTTTTCTTCTGTTTCTAGCTTCAACTTTTTACAGTCCAACAATCTACCGGTATTCGTGCTGTGCTCATTCCAACTCTCTTCCCGAGAAGCCAAACCCCACCATCACACGGCATCTCCGTCATCCTCATCATCGACGGCAACTCTCTAGGCCTCTACTCTTCACAGTCGAAAACAGCAAACAAACTTGAATATCTCTTCCAAAATGTCGCAATCCAAGCCCGTGATACCCCAGAACGACAATGTCGCCCATGCGCTCGCCGGCGCGGGCGGTGGTGTCTTGTCCATGGCCCTGACGTATGTCTTTTCTCCCTACGCTCAATAATGCATATAACCCAAAACTAAGCTTAAACCTCTACACAAAGCTACCCCCTGATAACCCTATCCACCCGCGCCCAAGTCGAATCCAAACGCGCAGATACGGGCTTCCTCGCAGCCGTCCAGAAAATCGTCGCGCGCGAGGGCATCTCGGGTCTCTACTCGGGCCTTTCCTCCGCCCTCTTCGGCATCAGCGTGACCAACTTTGTCTACTACTACTGGTACGAATGGACCCGGGCCTTCTTCGAGGCCGCGGCCGTAAAAGCCGGACGGGCCTCCAAGAAACTCACCACAGTGGAGAGCATGATCGCCGGCGCCATCGCGGGCTCTGCGACAGTCATCCTGACCAACCCCATCTGGGTCATCAACACCCGGATGACCACCCGCAAGACATCCGATAACGCCGCCGAGGGCGAGACCCTCCCCGGCGGTGCGCCCCCCAAGAAGCCATCTACCCTGGGCACCCTCGCGGCATTGCTCAAGAACGAAGGACCCCAGGCCCTGTTTGCGGGTGTGGTGCCCGCTTTGGTGCTGGTTATCAATCCTATTCTGCAGTATACCCTGTTTGAGCAGATGAAGAATACCGTCGAGAAGAAGAGGAGGATCACGCCCACCATTGCCTTCTTCTTGGGCGCGCTGGGCAAGCTCTTTGCTACCAGCGTGACTTACCCCTATATCACCGTCAAGAGCCAGATGCATATCGCTAGCGGCAAGGGCGAGAAGAAGGAGGGCATGGTGGAGGCGATCAATCGTGTCGTCAAGGAGGAGGGCTATGCGGGGCTTTATAAGGGTGTGTTTTATCTCTCTTCTATTTCATTGTTGTCTGGTGGGAGGTGGGTGCTAACCATGACTGAATAATAGGTATCGGACCCAAGGTATCACAGAGCGTCATCACCGCCGCCTTCTTGTTTGCCTTTAAGGATGTCCTTTACGAGCAAACTGTTCGTCTCAGGAGCGCCGCGAGCAAGAAGGCCCTTGCTGCGTAAAGCCCAGACGTTCAAGGCTTATCAACCCCCATAAATGGCCGAAAAATTTAAATCGTCATTCGGCAGGACGTTCTTCACAAGGTCCTCAACTAACACGATCAAGGTGTTTGTCGGCGCACCTTGACCACATAAAACGTACTTACCTACGATTGGGGAGACCCACGATCGTTTGATATGCTCAAAGCGATACGTGACCGGGAGTACGAACCAGAGTGGAGCAAGAACGAGATTGGGATGGAAAGGAAAAGTGATATACTTTTCCCTGTAGGTAGATCTTAGGGGTAAGGGTAAATTATATATTCACAAATACTTTTTGGATTGGTCCTTGTCATTCATTGTCAGTTATAGCCAGTTTTGTACGCTTGGTAGGAGGTTGTTGCTATTGTTTAAACATTTATTAAACATGTAAAAAATGGGAGACTAATCACTCCATCAATACACAATCCCTTTTTGAGAAGCAGAGGCTAATGCGCACCCAGACACGAATTGGTATGGGACCACATCCGGCTCAATACTCAGTTCGATCCTCGTGCACGAAGTATAATCATCCCCCTCCAAACATACCGTCATCGACAGTACCATCGGTCTTTAGTGGCAGTATTGCTGGAAGAGACCGTGGAGGGTCGATGTTGTCGTTGGGAGCGAGGTTCCGGTCTCGGCCGCCAGTGGGAACCTCCATCGCCTCCTGCTGCACCGCCTGCGTTGGCTTTGGCATGGGAATGGGCAAGACCTCGTACGGCTGGGCCTTCATCTCGACCTCCGCCGCGGCTACCACCAGCACGCCACCCTTGGGCGGCAACGAGGTGAAGTGTGGCGAGTAGAAACTAGAAAGCAGCAGCGGGATTTTTGAACTTGATTGTGGGATTTCCAGTTGCTACGTAGAAAATGAAAATACCGTGAAAGAGAGGGTGCTTGACCAAGGTAGGTAGGTTAATGGGCCGTGCTGGTCTCGTGATGGCTTCATTGGACAATCTTATGTGTTTGCTGACTCTCGAGGTTCTCCAGACCATGGTACTACGTCTGAATGTGGATTGATATTGAGGATGGTTCGCGGACCTTG
Organism: Rhypophila decipiens; assembly: GCA_033297075.1. NCBI lineage: Eukaryota > Fungi > Ascomycota > Sordariomycetes > Sordariales > Naviculisporaceae > Rhypophila > Rhypophila decipiens. The sequence goes on along the minus strand of MU858085.1, from coordinate 166,314 downwards.
TTTTTGCAAAAGAACACAAACTGTATTATGAATGAATGAATATGTTTGCTGCCGTGTAGGCGAAGGTAATTAAAACCCGGTCATGTCGTTTCTTGTAACCACCATTCCACGTATGGCACAACCTTGCGAGGATAATTAGGTGTTTCACCCTCCATGTACGGATAATGAGATAGTAAAAGGCTGGTAGGCCGAATGTATGTCTGCCCAGTTTCATTCCAGCAGGAAAAGGGACGGGAGTCTATCTCTATCTAACCCTTCATCATTTAAAATCCACTCAACAAAAATGTCGACTGGTGGACACGGCGGATCTGCGTCAGGGTAGAGTGCGTATGGGCCAAAGTATAGAAGCCCCCAGCCTGTGGACAAGCCTGCTTTGCACACGAAAAAGTTCATGCGCTCCAAGTTCGTACCTGTCAGAGATAATTTGTTGTTCCCGGAGTTAATCTGCCAACGCAGGTATTTATACCCATTCGGCTTGAAATTTTCATACTCTGCCGGTGTGAACCATTGTAACAGCCTGGGGGAAGAAATCACCGTATTCAAACTCAGACCAGTAGATCCCGTAGAGATTCCCCAAGCTTTCGGAGGCGAACCACAGTACTTTTGGATCATCGACGCCGTGGATGAGTCTGAATTGGATGGCATCCTCCACCGATTCGTGAAATTGGGTCTGCTGGTATCCGGAAACTTGTTGCAGATAAAACTTTGTCATGGGAGAACGCTTGCGTCTGTCACCGTCTTCAGTCGCGAATATTCGGAAGGCCCCGTTGGTCTCGACGGTTATGGAGGTGGTTGTTGTCGTGGTCTTGACGACCGATGTTTTGAGAACTGTCGTTGTCGTCGTGATAACCTCTACCTGGTTGAGGCATTCGCAAGCACTGAGGACCGCGGCTGCTGCAAAATCTCCCAGTGCATCGGAAAGCGCCATCTCAACAGGACCGTCGAGATCAACCCTCGGTCTTAGTACCTCAACGGTGCCAGTGGTCTCAGCCTGAACCTCGCGAGCTTTGAGCTTTCTTCCCGCATCCACTGTGGTGGTGGTATGGATCACTTTACGCACCACTTTTGTGGTCGTTGTGGTGGTGGTAACGGTCTTGGTGATCACTTTGCGGCTATGAAGAGATATATATTTGTCACTAAGTATTCGTATGGGCTGGATTCTCGCTGATATGACATGGACACTCACCGGGGAATACCACAGAACGAGGCAGCTTCGTCGACATGGCGGCTGAGAAGCTGAATGAGCTGACCATCAGCTTGACAGCTGTTGCTCCCACCCACGCCGTCGCTGGTGGCGTGGACAACTGGCGATGCTGCGGATAGCGCGACGATGATAATTGAGAAACGCATCCCGGAAGAGCATGGAGGATAGCGACCGGCGTCATGGGCTCAAGGCCATATCGCTTTTCGAGCAAATTGCCATGTATTTAAGATTCCATCCCAGGCGACTCAGACAAGCCTGATCATGAAAGCCTTGTGCCCAGCCAAACTGGAATGGCTTAGCATAGCTTGCGACTTGAGATCGACAGATTTCCATACACTTGGGTCTATCTCGAATAAGACGCATTCGTTCAATAATCTCATCAGAGGATCTATGTGCGAAACCAGGAGGCATATCAATCGATCAAAGACTTTCTCCAGCAATGACTCCTGGATGATGCTTGAGTGAAGCCATTGCATTCCCAACTGCCAAAGGGACGGCAACGAAGGGTCCTAAAAGATTGGCACATGTCGCACATCGATAACAGAAAGTTCGGCCGTTGTCTTGTGCCGGCTTAGATACGGCTAATCGGCATGACCGGCTACGGTCAGCCAGCGGTTGTTGGCTCTCCAAAGAACGGAATGCTAGAAGGAACAAGATGTTTTGCGGTGGAGCTTGATTTTCTACCATCCATTTTCTTCACCGAGGTGGGTGAGGACACCCCGGTGAGACTTGTATAGAAGGAAGCCGTCTGTAAGTACTCAATCCCAATCCTCGTCGTTTGTCCCCATTGGATTTCCCTGTCCACAGAATGGCCGACATCAACATTCAACCACATGCAACACTCTCGCAGGAGGATCAATGAGATGCGGGGAATGGCCCCCTTCTGAACCCTCCCACCTTTATTGATCACAAGTCCTTGAGCCCGAGGGTCAAGATGTTACACCTCGCTCCCGCCATCCTTCCCCCACAAATGGCGTTTTGGAGGCGTCCGGGTAAGCATCGTGGCTGCTCTTAGCTTCCGCCTCGGCAGTGGTCTTGAGCCTCCGCTAGGCCCAATCTGGGATAATTATGTACTGGGGAAGGTGAAGGCTTGAGGGGGAAGACAACCACGTCATATTCACAACGACACAGTCACTGTTGATGGTCTTGGAATTCGACTTCCAGCCATGTTTACACATCTCGGTTGGGTTGCAATACGATGCATACGAGTGAGCGACAGGAAAGCTCTCGAGTCCTTGACCGCAACTTTGATCTTGGCGACAACCACTTCTTACCTCCCCTCACTTTTCCTTGTTGTTCGGTGCCAGTTTTATACATCGATCTGCATGGGCGTAGCTCCCTTTGAGGTTCACCTGCCACCCCACCTCGGTCCTATTTCCCGCCAAGTACCGAACCAGGTAGGAACTGAAGCGACGGGATGGCATCGGGAGTTGATTAATTGCTATTAATCTATTCCCCGTTGATAAGCGGTTACACTGCCTTCTTCCCTCTCAACCTGGTGATGTGCTGATCTCTGGATTTTGATCGAGGGTCACACGAACAAGACCCTGGCATTGGCTTCTTCTCCTTTTGTTGTTAGATTGAATGATATCTCCGATTCACGTCTTCCCTTTCGCTGTGTATTGTGGGTTCGACATTACGAACTGGCACACATCTAACTTATTGCTTCCTTCCTGCCTTGATGGGAGAGACTCGCAGCAACATGCCTCCATTTTGCATATCCTCCCGCTGCAAGCAAGTGCTTCTTCCTTGGTCGGCATGCCTTCCGGTGGATGCCGTTGCTACCCTGACAACTGCCTGCTACCCTGATCACCCATCTCGTTGCCATTGATGGATAAGACAAGACGGGAAAATATGATCAACTCAGACTTATACGGGGTACCAACGAAGATCCAACTATGATTGGGCGGCTTTCCGAAGGAGCATGGAAAGCTGTTGTATGCCGGATCTTAACCCGACGGTTTTGCAGGACCCCGACGACCCTGATCTTGATCTTGATCACGGCTGAGGGGAAGTCCCCTTTTGGTGAATGAGCGACAGGTCCCCCGGTCAAAGTTGTAGTACAGACGTTGGTTGGTCGTACTCGCACTTACAACCACTGGGAATGGTGACACTTGGTTCTGACCTGGAGGAACACAACAGCTAGCTGCCCCGGTCCCCGGTCCTGTTGATCACACGGGTGAATGTGTAGGTAGTTCACACTTTATATAGTTGGATAGCCCCTGCCCGATTGGAGCTCCTGAGCTTCCTTTCTTCCTCCGCCTTGTCACCTCGGACTGAGATCTGTGGACTCTCTGGTTCACACATCGTCTCAGACATAGTGACAATTGACATATCCAAATTAAGCTTTTCACTTTTCATTTTCATTGTCAAGCCGCCAAGTAATCCCTCGCTTCGCCATCATGGCTGAGCCGACAGAGCCCAAGTCGACAGGCATTGAGCCCGTAGACGTGTAAGTGCCCGACTCCATGCTCACACGGCACCTTCACTAACCACCATGGCAGCCCTCTCAGCGAAAAGAACCCATCTCGAGTCGAGAAAGGCCACAATCACGCCGACGCCATCCCCGACCTAAACGAGAACCTCGAGGCCAAGTATATCACCCCATCCTTCTCATGTTTCTCTCCATGCCCAGCTAACTAACAATATCAGAATCAAAAACCCCCTAGCCGGACTCCCGCGAGAAACCCTCTTCTCCAACGTGACCGAGTTCTGCAACGCCAACTCGCTCGCCGCAGAGTCGGATCTGCATCTCTTCAAAAAAGCCGCCCTGATAGCCCAGGATCCTACCAGCTACGAGACTCTCTCGGGTGAATACGCCCTCGACGAGACCGAAAAAGAAGTCCTCCGCAATGAAGTCCTTCACAAGTGGCGTGTCCCCAAGGCCCTGTACATGACCATCATCACTTGCTCGATTGGCGCTGCTGTGCAGGGATGGGATCAGACGGGGAGTAATGGTGCCAACTTGTCGTTTCCCAAGGCGCTTGGGATTGGGAGCGATAGTCAGCGGGATATTTATCTGGTGGGACTGGTCAATGCTGCGCCTTATATTGGGAGCGCGTGAGTCTCGCCTTTTTTTGCCCTACACCATTTAGCCCCTTTGTATTTGTTGATCAGACCTCTTCGTTTGTTCGTCTTTGGCAAATTGGATACTAACGACGCACACAACAAACAGATTCATCGGCTGCTGGCTTTCGGACCCTGTCAATTATTACTTTGGCCGACGCGGCGCCATCTTCTTTTCTGCCCATTTCTGTCTCTGGCCTGTCATAGGGAGTGCCTTTTCCCGGACCTGGGAGCAGCTGCTTGTTAACCGGCTGCTCATGGGGATTGGCATGGGGGCCAAGGCTAGTAGTGGTGTGTTTGTTTTGACGCCCCCCTTTCACACCAATCTTCTCCTGACTATTGTGGCTGACACTCAAGCTAGTCCCCATCTTTGCCGCCGAAAACTCGCCTGCAGCCATCAGAGGAGCACTGGTCATGAGCTGGCGTAGGTTTTGCTCCTTTCCCCGCTGAGCTTAACCCAGCCTAACTTTTTTTTTTAAAAAAATGGTAGAATTATGGACCGCCTTTGGAATCCTCGCAGGAACGGTAGCCAACGTGGCAGTCGCAAAAACAGGCGATATCTCCTGGCGTCTCCAACTAGGCAGCGCCTTCATTCCCGCGGTGCCATTGCTGATACTGATCTACTTCTGCCCCGAGTCGCCAAGATGGTACATGAAGAAAGGCCGCTACCAGGAGGCCTACACGTCGCTTCTGAAGCTGCGAAATCATCCGCTCCAGGCGGCGAGGGATCTGTATTACATCCAGGCCCAGCTCGAGATTGAAAAGGCGATTATGAGACAGAGCAGCTATGCGAAGCGGTTTGTTGAGTTGTTTACTATCCCGCGGGTGAGGCGGTGAGTCTTTCTTTTCTTTGGTGAGCTGTTGGACTGGTAGACTGACATAAATATTTATAGGGCGACACTGGCTGCTTTCACTGTCATGATTGCTCAGCAGATGTGCGGGTAAGTTTACGTTTGCTTCTTTTACCTCTTGTTGATGTTTCTTGTCTACTAACATGAATGGCAAACCCCAGAATCAACATCATAGCCTTTTACTCAACCACCATTTTTCGCGACAGCGGCATATCCGAGTTCAACTCTTTGCTAGCATCATTCGGCTTTGGCCTGGTGAATTTCCTGTTTGCCTTTCCAGCCCTGTACACGATTGATACCTTTGGGCGGCGGTCTCTTTTGCTCTTTACGTTCCCCAACATGGCCTGGTCGCTTCTTGCCGCCGGTTTATGTACCCTCATCCCGGGGACCGGTCAGGGGCGGCTAGCTGCCGTGGCGCTGTTTGTGTACATCTTTGGGGCTTTTTACTCGTACGTACCTCTTCCCCCTACCCAAGCATATACTAACAAACATCACCCAATCCCAGACCAGGAGAAGGCCCAGTCCCCTACGCCTACTCAGCAGAAGTATTCCCCCTCTCCCACAGAGAAGTAGGAATGGCCTTTGCCGTAGCAACCTGTCTCTTCTGGGCGGCCGTCTTGTCCATCACCTTCCCCGCCATCCTGGCATCCCTCCACGTGGTAGGGGCATTCTGTCTCTACGCGGGCTTCAACATTTTGGCCCTGGTCATGATCTTCTTTTGGGTCCCCGAGACGAAACAGCGCACGCTGGAAGAGTTGGATTACATCTTTGCTGTTCCTACACGGGTCTTTGGGCGGTATCAGTTGAGAGAGGCGCTGCCGTATTTTGTTAGGCGGTGGGTGGTTTGGGATAAGAAGGCGGAGTTGAGGCCGCTTTATCAGATGGATATGGATATTGTTGCTTCTACTGAGGGTGAGAGGGAGAGGGGGGAGGATACTAGTGAGAGTGCGAGTGTTGATCGGGGTGAGAAGAGTGGCGTGGTTGAGAAGGAGGGCGTCAAGTCGGCTGCTACTGGGAGCTCGTGAGTGGTTGATGGTTGAATAAGCTGAGTGAATGAGCGGCAAGAGGCTTATCCACAAGTTGTGAGTAATGGATGGAGAGTCTGCAGTGGGATATTTGTGCTGTCTTTTCACTAGCAGTTGAGAAGCTCATATTTGTGTTTTGACTGTCATGATGGATGGATTGGTTGGATACCCTTTTTAACTGGATGGAAATGTGCTTTCTTGCGTCTATCTGCCTACTTGAACTACTTGTATAGTCATTTCATATTAAATACATAGGAGCATACTCTCTCCATATATACAAGTGACATTGGCATGTCCATAAAAAGGCACGACTGCAAGAGCAATAATCAGATCACTGGTAGTCTATTAAAGTATCTCAGTCACAAGAACAGGCTAACAAGCTGGTAACCCCATATAAAAGTAAACAACAAGACAAAAGCAAAGACCAAAGCAAAGATAAAGGCAATCATCATCATTATGCTATCAAATAAAGCGAAACAAACAAAAGCAGCAAGACTCCCCCAACGCCAACAAACAAGAACAAAAGAGAAACGAAATAAAAACCAAGTGCCAAGTAAGTAAGGGTATGTAAACCGCGACAAGTAACATGATGTAGTGTAAGCAATCTCGCCCCATGTGCTGTGGGTGTCCACCTCCATCCTCATTCTTTTCATGTTGCTCACAAGAACAGGCCCTTCAAAAACAAGACACGACAAACTAACAAAACAACAACAACCAAGCCACCCAGTCATATCCATACTTGTTCATATCCCATATCCCATATCCATATCCATATGCCATATCCAGTATCTGGACCAATCCATCTCTCATTACAACAGTACTCATTTCATCCATCCACAGCTTACACGGCAGCACTAGCAAGAACCAGCGCTTGCCCCTGGTTCTCATCCTGCTGCAGACTGGCAAAACTGCTCTCACCATCATCGTCGGCACTCCCATACCCGTCTCCACCATCCCGATGACCTTCTCTGCTCAGCACACTCTCGGTCCCAAACTCAGAGACACCATCGTCGGGGTGCCCACTCTCACTCTCGCGATCGCTCTCAGTCCATTCACTATACGCATCAGTAGCGTCATCGCCACCGCCACGGCGGGAGTGCCCATCGCGCGTCTCGTCGTCCGAGAACTCAGATTGGTCGTCGTCGGGGTCGGCGTAGCTCCGTTCAGTCATGGTGTCGTCGGCCTCGGTCTCGGTGGTGGTGATGACGGTGGTACCAATGCTCGACCGTCTGGACGACCTTCTGCGATGCGCGTCGCCGCCTTCTGTTTCTGTCTCTGATGACTCGCTTTCGCTCTCGCTGCCCTCGTCATGACCACCGCGTTGGGATGCATTCTCGTGCTCGTCGAGAATTTGACTCTCGGCCGTGACTTCTTGTTCTTCATTGTCACCGCCAACAGAGCTAGGCGCAGAAATGACAATATCAACTGGCGGCGGCAGAGCAGGAGCATCATCATCAACAGTAGTCAGAGAAACAGCCCGTGATTGTGGTGGCTGGACACCAGAAGAAACCTGTCTCGACCGAACAACAACAACAACCTCTTCCTGCTGCTGATCTTCTTGGGGGAGATGCTCCTCCTCACTCTCCTTCAAGAGATTGACATCATTCTCCTTGTCTTCTGGCAGCAGCCCATCATCATCATCATCACCACCACGGCTCAAATCGCCATAGCCCTTTGTCTTGGGCCCGCCAACGCCAGGAGTCCAGCTCGCCTTCCTCAGACGACCGCCGCCAGCCCCAGCGGTTCTAACGCTCTGGCTACGCTTGAGGCCGCCTGTGGGAACATTATGCGTGATCTGGCTCAGCGACAGGATGCGACGGTTCGCGACGCCGTTAGCAGCCGTGTTGTTGTTTGGCGAAAGCGCCTTGCTCTTCTTGGTGGCTGCGAGGGCGAGGTTGATCCCGACATTATTGCGAGGCTTGTTGACATTGTCGGCAGTGGAGAGGTTGTTGGTGCGTGTTGCCGAGTCATTAATATCCTTGTGAGACTGCGAAGAGACTCTCTTCCGGCTCATCGACTCCCGCCCAGTGTTGTTGTTCATCCTCTTGGTCTTGGCCATCAACAAGACCCGCGAATGATCCATGACGCCCTCCAAGATCCTCCTCTCCAGCCCCTCAGCACGCTCCTCCATCTCGTGCAGCTCCTCGCGACGAATACGGAGAGCAGTATCCAAGCTGGACAGGTCAGCCGCAAGTCTTGTCTTTTGCCGGCCCAGATCCTCCTGCTCAGCGCGCATAGCTCGCAAACTAGCCTTGAGCCGTTCCTCTTCTTCTTTCAAACCAGCCAGGAACTCCTCCTTGACGGAGCTCTGCTCGCTGCGGAGGATCTCGTTCGCCTCCTTGAGCCTGGCCTCCTCCTCGAGCAGGTTAGCTAGCACCTCGGCCTTGATCCGTTCCTGCTCCTCCCTGAAGGCCGCCCTCATGGCATCTTGCTCGCTCTTCAGAGCGGCATTAGCTTCCCTGAGGCGTTCCTCCTCTTCTTTGAACTCCTTGAAGAACTGCTGCTGGATTAGCCTCTGCTCTTCTCTCAGTTCCTTGGCTTCTTCTCTCAGGCCGGCATTGACCTCCTTGAGCAAGCCCTCCTCTTCTCGTAGATTCGCCAGGAAGGTATCCTTGAGCAGGGTTTGCTCGTCCCTCAGAGCATCATTCATCTCTTTGAGCCTCGTCTCTTCCTCTTTAAGACTCGCCATGAAAGTCTCCTTGAGAAGGTCCTGCTCCTCCTTGAGCGCCACATTCGTCTCCATCAGCCGAGACTGTTCTTCCTTGAGGTTAGCCATAAACAGCTCCTTGAGTTTCTCCTGTTCATCCCTGAGAGCAGTCGTCATCTCCTTGAGGCGCATCTCCTCCTCCTGCAAGTTGACGAGGAACTGGTGCTTGATAGACTCTTGCTCCTCCTTGAGCGTGACATTGATAGTCTCCCTCATCTTGGCCTCCTCCTCTCTCAGACTGGCAAGATTAGCCTCGAGCGCTTCCTTCTCGGCAAGCCGGCGATCCAAGGCCACAATCGTCTCTTGCAGGCTCTTCTCGCGATCCTCGTGCTCGTCGGCAATCCTCTGCGTCTGGGCCGCCATGAAGACGGCAAGCTCGGCAGCGGTCTTTTTGACCTGGTCATGGACAGCATCGAGCGTCCCAAACTTTTCAAACGCCTTGTCCGCAACCTCGGTATGGCTGACGAGCTTGTCGAGCCGCTCAACAACAGCGGTGTCGTCGTAGTACTTGTCCGGCAGTTCCAGCAACGGCGGCTTGGAATCCTCGATCCTCTGCTGGATCGTCTCGACCGATAACTTGGACTGCTCAAAGTGCTGGCCGACAACAAGCATGACGTCCTGGATCGCTTCCAGGATCTTGGGCTGATACTCGTCCACCTGGCCCGACAAGCCGTCCACCTTGCCGATGGCTTCCTGGATGTTGTCGCGGGTAAGCTGGTGCTCGACCTTGTCGTCAGCGTGGTTCTCGTCCGACTTGGAGACGAGCTCCTCGACACGCTCAAAGACAGTCTTGGAAGCCTCCTCCATCTTCTCCAGGCTGTCGGTGACGGCCGTGCCGAGGGTATCCACCAGCGACTTGAGCTCCTCAGCAACAGCCTTGGTGCTCACAAACGCAGCCTCCATCTCGACATCCCTGGCCTCCCCTTTAACAGCCCGCTCCTCGTTGGCAGCCTGGAACTCGTCATACTTGACCATCAGCTCCATAATCCGCTCGTCGAGCCGGGCGGCAAGGGCATCCGTCGTGACCTGGAGCTTCTCGTCGCTCTCCAGCTTGGAGCTGATGAAGCCCGTTCTCGACTCTTCAAACTCGAGCTTCATAGTCTCAAACATGTCCTTCAGATCATCAGACACGTTCGCGTTCTTGCGGATACTCTCGCCCAGCCCCTCGAGCAGCCCGCTAATGGCATCAATCCCTTTAGCACCATCCTCAAGCCGTCCCTTGACAATCTCCTGAAACTCTTCCAAAAAGCTCTTGACCTCCCCCACCTTCTCACTCACCCCCGCCGTCTCAGCCTGCCTCTCTACAAGCTGCTGGGTATGCCCCTCAGCAACAGCATCAAGCCGTTCCCTAAAGTCCCGAAGCAACAGCTCCAAAGCCGAGATATCCTCCTTCGAAGCCTGCGTCTCACTCTCGGCCTTGACCATCTGCGCAAGATCACTCTTCATATCCAGACAAACAGCCTCAATAGCGTCGATATCCGTCTTGGTGACCTTTTCCGGATCCTCGAGCGCCTTCTCGTGGCGCTCTTTCATCTCGTCAAAGGAGCCGATGATCTGCGTGACGAGGGACTCCACCATGGTGATGTCCTCTTTGCGCGAGACGTTCTCGAGGTGCGAGAAGAGATTTCCTAGATTCTCGCGCGTCTCGAGCAGCACTGTCTCGAGGTGGTCAATGTGGTCTTTGCGCACGGCTTGCTCGCCGTCGATGAGGTCGTCTAGTCTGGATTTTGTGTTGCGGAGGATTGTTTCTATGGCTTGGACGTCTTCGCGGCTTGCGGGGTCGGTGAGGTCGCGTTCTGCTGGCGGGGGAGGAGCTGACTTGGCTGAGGAGGCCATTTCGTCGACTGAATCTTGGACTTTGCGGAGCATCTCCTCTAGCGGCTCGAGGGGTTGCTGGCGAGAAGGCATGTCTGCGACAGTGGCGGCTACATCACGGAGCAAGTCCTCCATGCGGCTGAGGTCCTCCTTGGAGAGGGAGTCGACTGGAGGAGGCGGCGTGGACTCCATGGCCTCGACTTTGAGGCCCAGCTGGGTGATGAGGACCTCGAGGCTCTTGATGTCGTCCTGCTTGATCATGTGCTCGGCCGTGATGATGGCCTTGGCGTTGTTGTTGTTGTTGTTGTTGTTGACATCAGCAGCATCGTCGCCGCCAATGGTTGCCAGGGCGCGGTCGTTCTTGCTCTCCTCGCGCAGCTCGTCAATCTCGGCCCGGACACTGTCCAGGCCGCTCTTGAGGGCGTCGAGAATCTCGTCGTTGGCAGTCAAGTCGGCAGGCTTGTTGTGCAGCTTCTCGATGCTGCCCCGGATATCGCCCAGTCCTTCCTGCAGAGCATCGAGAATCTCGGTCAAGCCCGCAATAGGCCGCGTGCTGATCTCGGTGCGCAGACTGCCCAATCCCTCATGCAGCGCCTCGAGGATTTCCTTGTTGTTGCCGCCCCCATTGGCGGCCTGCTGAGGGAGCGCCGGCACAAGCGACGAGTTGACGGTGTCCCGGAGCGACTCGATTTCCTCCTTGATGACATCCCTCGAGCTGTCAGACGACCGTGCCACAAGCTCGGAAATCTCGGAACGGAAGCGATCAAGCGTCGAGACGAGGTAATCCATAAACTCTTGGTTATCCGTCTCGCCCTTGGCTTTGTCGACATAGCTTTCAATATCCTGGCGAAGTCTGTCGAACCCATCCTTGGTAGCGTCGAGGACTTGCTCGGTATCCCGGCCATTGGCAGCGATATTCTGCTTCGCCTCGGCCGAGACAGCCTCGAACTCGGCCCGAAGATACTCTTTGATCTCGTGAAGGCGCTGCATAACCTCATCACTGCTCCCACCAGATGAGAGCGGCACGAGCGCAGAAGACTGGACAGAAGACAAGTCAAGCCCCTGAAGTCCCTCCTTGACAGCCCGAGCAACACCTTCAGTCAAACCCAAGGACTCGATACCCTCCTTGACAGCATCCGAGACATCAACCCGTGAGATATCCGCCCTCGGAATAACAGCCGAAAAGTCAAACCCATGCAGCGCATTATGCACAGCGACCTCAACATCCTCGCTGACATCCAACGAACCCAGGGCATCCCTCAGCGCAGCCGCGACATCCTCCTTTGTCACACTTGCCGCAGCAGGAACCAATGCCGAAGAAGCAAAATCAAACGACTCAAGCCCCTTCTTGACAGCATCCGCCATATCCCTCGGCAGAGCAAGCGACTCGACCCCCTCCCGCACAATATCCAGCATCTCCGCCTGGCCCAGCGGATTATTCAACCCCTTCAACCCGAGCTTGACAGCGTCAGCCACATCAGCCTTGGAAACCTGCGGCGCAACAAGCGCGCTCGACTGCACCGCAGAAAAATCAAACCCATGCAGTCCCTCATTCACAGCATCGAGCACATCCTCCCTCGTAACCACCTCCGGGGTAGCAGGAAAGTCAAAAGTGTGCAACCCCTCCCTAACAGCATCGCGCATATCATCCTTTGACAAGTCCGCCCCAGGCGGGGGCGCAGGAAACTCAAACTCCTCCAGACACTCCCTTACCGCGTCGAGAATCTCGTCTCTTGACAAAGTAGCGGGTGTCTCGACCTTGGGCGGGACCCAGCCTTTGAGACCTTCCACCACGGCGCTGAAGACCTCCTCCGGCGAGGCACCCGCGCGGGGCGCGTACTGCGCCAGTCCCTCCTTCAGACACTCCAGGACTTCCCCGCGCTCGAGGCCAATCTGCTGGACGTGGATGTCAGGCTGGTATCGTTCCCACGCGTCCTTGACAGCCGAGAGGACTTCCTCCCGTCGGAGTTCCTGGCCCCGTGGTTTATTAGCCGCCTGAGAATCTTTGAGCGCAGCGCGCATGCTGTTGTAGATTTCTTTGTAGTCGACCGAGGTATCTCTCGACATCACCGAGGTAGCTGACGACGAGCGTCGATGTTCCCGTAACACCTCGTTCATGGCGTTTTGCATCTCGGCAATTCCTTGCTCGACGATCCGTCTGACTTCGGAAGAATTATCTGTGCCGCCCGTCTTGGAGGAGGAGGAGGAGGAGGAGGAGGAGGAGGAGGATTCGTCAAGCCGGCGGCCAATTTCTCTCCCCATGCCGAGAACTTCTCCCCTCAGTTCGCGAACAAGGGCTTTTACCTCGGCGGTAAGACCGCCCCCTTGGGCTACACTATCTTTAACGGTGCGAATCGCCTTGAGGACGTCATCATTTAAAACTTGTGCAGCTGCACTACTTCCAGGTGGTGCAGGTGGGAGATTGGGAAGCAGTCGTCCAACTTGCTGCTGCTGGAGGGGAGGAGGTCGTGCCCCATCGTCGTGCTCGTCAAAACTCCACCCTCTTTCTCGTGTTGTATTACCTGCCCCGCCGCCAGAGGAAGTCGGTACCACCGCTTGTTGCTGGCCCGACTTGACAAGACGAATCAACTCGTCAATCTTATCCTGCCCAACCAACCCTTTGAGTTGTTTCTCCGAGATCTCCGTCAACCTCGCAAGAATAGTCTTTTGCCCCTCTTCAGTCCCCATATCGCGATAGACTTTTTCCAACAAGGCCACAGTGGCTTGACTCTGATGATGGCTAACATCACTCATCAAACTGGGGGTACTCAAATAACTCCCCGTCGCATCATCCGCCGACAAGCTGGCAGCAAAGCTCGTAGGCGACGGGATCCTAGGCAGACTAAACGGTCTGGCTGACTTGCCCAAGTTTGATCCCGTCTCGGACGGGTATCCCCTGCCGTCCCCGAGAAGTAAAGGACCGCCGTATATATCTCGGGTGGAGCTGCGCTCTTTATGTCTCGCGTCAGAGATGAGTTCCCGCAACGACTTGCGGATATCTTCGTCCCGTGCGTTGGTAGCTTCTTTCAGACTGAGCAGGTCCGTTGCGTTGTCGCGGGATCGTCGACTCAGCTGCGACATTTCCTTTTGGAGCGTGGTGGCGATGTTGGTCAGTGTTAGGATCTGCGAGGATAGGGCGTCTATTGACTGGGGCACTTTCACAAGCGCTGTGGTGGCTGAGGAATTGTTGGTGATGTTTGCGAGGGGGGTGGTGGTGGTGGTGGTTTCTGCTTCCTTTTGAGTACCTGGGATGGGAGCAGGACCGGCGGCGGCGACGGGCGGGTTGGTGGTGGTTTGGGAGGTGCTCATGTCTCGAAGGGCGAGCATGGTAGCTGACTGGGGGGGCGTGTTTTCACCCAGGATGCTCTGCGGTGGTCGGCGGACGACAGGGCGCACGATGGGCGTGAGACTTGGACCAGGCTGGATACTAGTCGTCGTCACCATGGCCTTGCTTGCCTTTTCCTCTTTGTTCTCGTCTTGGCCACCACCGTGGAACGTATCCCTCCTGCTTGGCGGCGTGCATGGCCCCTCCCTCGCCATGGTCGGCGAACCAGACCCCTCAAGCATAAGACTAATATCCTTGACCGAGCTAGGCTGCAGGCTCTGCATCCGCCGATGCGTCGACTCCCGCAGCAGAGGCCGTTCCGGACTCGGATTCTCGCTTCGTCGTTGGCTGCTGGGTACATGCGGCACAAGGGCATTCTCGCGGGCCTTTTCCGTCAGGGCCGCATGCGCAGACTGTATCGCGCTCGAGGTGCCTGCTCGCGAGACCGACGTGTGAAAACCCCCTGGCGACTGCGGGTTCAGGGGGAGGGGAGGCGGCGCCCTTTCGGGGTCGGAACTGTCCCACCTGCGTTGAATTAGTGTCCGCCAGAGATCTGACATTTACGGGCTGCAGATGAGGAGACAGGTTGGCCATGAGATGCAAAACAACATACATGGGAATCAAAGCGCGGCCATGATCCGACGAGGCAGAGTGTTGGTGTCTCAAAGGAGGGGCGTCCCTCTCTATGGGCGGCATCGTGATCTCCCGTCAGCTGTCGAGGACTGGAATGTGGTGGAGATGTTTCGAGGGATAGCGGACGAATATTTTCCCAGTCAAACAATGGAAATCGAGTGAGACACGAGTGCGTATATAAAGCGTAAAACTCTTTGCGACAGGAAAAGCAAAAGAAAAACAACCGCGTGCTTGCTTGCTTGCTTGCTCAAAACTCCAAAATGTCGAGGTTTGGAGAAGAATCACCAAGAGCTCTTGCAGGGTATAACCGACTTTGTTAAGAGCTTAAGAGCAAGAGAGAGGGGTTGCACTCGACGGTTTGTTGCCCGTCGCTGGGACTTGCCCATTCGTTGGCCCTCTCTCGACCAATTGCTACGCCTGTTGTTGATTGTTTTGTTGTCTCCACAGCAACGCCGCTTCTCGCGACCGGGGTGGCTGCCCTGTCACACTTCGTCACAGCCTGTGCAGCCACTGCAAGGCGGGATGTGATGGGGCTAGCCGTATCGATAAGCTAATTTTGTGGGGCGCTCTTCTCTTGTGTGACCGACTTCCCTGTTTGTCGTCCGATGTTTTGGGGATCTCAAGAAAGGACAGCCTTGATTGCTTGTTATTTGCATGTCTGAACAAGTAACCATTGCGACTATGAAAGTGGGTGTCAATATCATTCAAATTAAAATGACTTTTTTTGTCTCGAATTTGAATGAATTGACGGGAGTCTGCATTGGTTCGTGTTCGTCTGGGTCGCCCACCGTCGCCGTTTTCGCAACGTCCCTACGCCAAAATCTGGGCATCCGCCTTGGCCGGTCTCGTTCCAAAGATGGTGCTTCCCACCCGGACCTCACCGCTGCCCATGGCAATAGCGCCCTCAAAGTCCTCACTCATCCCCATGCTCAGCTCCAGCTCCCGGTCCAGTCCCAGCTCCTTGCCCACCAGATCCCTCTGCTCCTTGAGCACCACAAAGTCCTCATTCTCGTTCTCCGCCGTGGTTTCCTTGCTGCGGGCAATGGCGCCAATCGTCATCAGTCCGATGAGGTTCAGGTTGGGACAGTTATCGACGATGGACCGGCAGAGCGCCACGACTTCGTCTCCCGGGGTGCATCCCGACTTGGACTCCTCGCCCGAGGTGTTGACCTGCACGTGGATGTTGATCTTGGGGACGGAGGGGTCCGTCTTGATCAGCTCACCGCGCGTCTTGTCCAAGAGCTCGGCTTTCTTGAGAGTGTCGATGCTCGAGACGCACCACAGGTTGGGAATCTTGGCCAGTTTCTTGCAGTGTGCTGGAACGAAAGCAACAGGTCAGTAACCTATAACAAACAACAAACAGCATACAAGACCAGTGTGACATACTAGACTGAAGACCGCCGATAAAATGCCACTGGATCGTCTTGGGCAACAGCTCAGCCTTTTGTTGCAGCTCCTGGGAATAATTCTCGCCAAAGTGCACATGATGAACCGGAGCCTGGTGAAGGGCGAGGATGTCGTTGGCCGGCTTCAACTTGGACACTGCAACCAATCGCACCTGTTTCTGTCTCGTGAGCATCAATGACAAGCAAGAAGTGTCGAGAATATGCAACTTACCGGTCTGCCCTTGGCAACAGCGGCAATCCTCTCGGTGATGCCCTGCAGCTGGGAGACGAGCGCACTTGCACGTGCCGGGTCGATCTTCATCTCTGCCTCGCCCATATTACCTATGAGTTCTTTGTGAGGTTGTGTTATGTCTGCTTGTGTTGAGAATAGTTTTGGAGTTGTTGCTTGGCGGTTCTCGGTAATACCACTGCATGCTTATTTCTACGGTTCTACCAGGCCAGCAAACCGAGTATCGGTACGCCACTTTCATCTTGTCAAGGAGAAGCCCCACTTCAGACATCATGAGCTGAAATACGGTTGGAGCAGCGATATGCTGTTACCGGGGAGTTTACACCGCTGCGGTTTTTTCACCACAATGCGTATACAGTATTCCACGGTAAATAGTCAACCTACACTACCACTAAGGAGTGCCTTGCTCGGGACTTGGAAACGCCTTGATGGATTATAAAATATGCCCTTTATGCGCCAAATAAATGCGTTATTTCTATGTTAAAAGTGCCTTGACAACGTCACTTACAGGCCTAGCAGCGTTGTTGAAGAAGTCTACCAACTTGCCTATTTACCATGGAATACTGTATACCACTTACGGCCTCCTCTTAGGTATCAGGATGTGGGTAACTGTTCAAAGGTCATATATCTTTTCACTTTTTGTATCTCAGCCCATCTCATTTCACTCGTCCAATCAAGCACAAGTTTGCCTTAATGGTACATCTTGTATTTTTGTACTCTTTATTTCATCTTATCTGGGGCTTTTACTCTCTTCTCTTCTCTTTTGCTTACTTCAAACGAACAATGAAATCAGCCCATCATCTTTACCTCTAGGTTGCCCCGAATCACAACTTCAAAAGCCTCAACAAAAAGCTAGCCCTCTGCACCTCCTGTTCCTCCTCGGCAATAATGCCCTCCTCCTTCTCATCCGGAATCTTACCCTCAACATGTGTAATCTCATGCTTATCCAACGGCCGTCTCAGCGCCTTGGCAATCATATCCTTATGACTCTCAAACACACCCTCAATCCCACTCTCCTCAGGATCCAGCAAAACGCGATACTCCATCTTCACATCGTCGGTGGTATTCAACCCCGCCTTCTTCCTCAACCTCTGCACACGATTGATAATCTCCCTAGCAAGACCTTCCTCGGCCAGACCGGGGTAAATCTCGGTGTCCAAGATGGTGAGTACGTCATTGTCGGTGTTGGTCTCTAGGTTCCTTGATGATTCGTCCTCCTTGAGACCGCGCTTGACGACTAGGTCTCCTTCTTCGAGCGTGATTTCTGCGACCACCATTTTGCCGGTGAGGACATATTCATGGGCTTCCTCGCTTGTCACGGCAGGTAGGGCTTTCTTGACTTTGGCCATGTCCTTCTTGAGTTTCTTGCCTAGGACGGGCCAATCAGCCGTGACGCTGTATTGGACGTTGTGCTTGGCTTCGTCAGAGGTGAGGACTAGGTCGCGGATGTTGAGCTCCTCAGTGATGTAGCCCTCGAGGGACTTGACGTCGTCGAGGTACTGCTGGTCGTGGTGGATGACGACGAGCGTCCTGAGGGGTTGTTTCAGGCCGACGGACCGCCTCTCGCGCGAGTACCGGCCCAGCTCAATCACCTTTTGCATGCGCTGCACCCTGCGCTCTATTTCTGGGTTGAAGAGCTCCTCGCGGACTTCGGGGAAGGGGAGGAAGTGCACGCTGCGGGGGTCTTCGGCTTGGAGGTCCTTGGGGATGAAGGGGAGGAGCTTGAGGTAGATGGTGTCGGTGATAAAGGGCGTAAATGGCGCGAGGCCACGGCAGAGGGTGTAAATGACCTCGAAGAGGGTGTTGAGGGCGTGGAGGGTGTCGTCCAGGCCGTTCTCGCCCTTCAAGCGCTTGCGGTTGAAGCGAATGTACCAGTTGGTTGTGTTGTCGATGAGCTCCAGCAGTTTTGGTACGACAGTGTAGAGACGGTAACCTGAAATCTTTGTCAGTGTGATGTTTTTGGGCTGTAAAGGGACGACAATGCTAACCGCTCATTTCCTCATTGACAAACTTGAGCAAACTCTGGCAACTCGCCAAGATCCACTTGTCCATCACATTGGTATTGCCAGCCTCGGCCTTGGGATTAAATTTAAAGTCAACATTTTCGACCTTCTTGAGCAGGCTGATCTGCAGCTCAAAGAACTTGTAGCTGTTCCACAGCGGAAGGAGAACCTTGGCAACAACTTCCTTGACGCCAGACTCCTTGAACCGCAGAGGCTCGGCTCTGACGACTGGCGAGTTGATGAGGTACAGACGAAGAGCATCAGAACCATACTTGGTCATGACGAGACTCGGGTCAGGGTAGTTCTTGAGACGCTTGGACATCTTCTTTCCATCCTCGGCCAATACAATACCATTGACGACACAGTTTTGGAATGGTGATTTTCCAAAGAGATGGGTTCCCAGGACTGTGAGGGTATAGAACCAGCCTCTGGTCTGGTCAAGACCTTCGGCGATAAAGTTACCAGGGAATGACTTTTCAAACTTTTCCACATTCTCGAAGGGATAATGTTGACTGGCGTAGGGCATGCTTCCCGACTCGAACCAGCAGTCAAAGACCTCCTCGATACGCCTGAGGGTGCCCTTGCCCTGCTTGCTCGGGATGGTGATGTGGTCGATCTTGTCGCGGTGGAGATCGGTGATCTCGCCCTGGTAGCCCGAAAGCTCCTTGAGCTCTTTAATGCTGCCAATGCAGACGCGCTCCTCCAAGTCATCGCTCACCCACAGAGGGATCGGGGTGCCCCAATACCGGTTGCGCGACACGTTCCAGTCACGGGCATTGGCAATCCAGCTGGCGAAGCGCTTCTCCTTGACGAACGAAGGAACCCAGTGGGTGCCCTCGATGTTCTTCAACATCTGGGGGATGATCTCGGGAATGCGGATGAACCATGAAGGCACAGCCCTGTAGATGAGCGGCGTGTCGGAGCGATAGCACATGGGATACGAGTGCTTGAGCTGCGAGTCGACGATCAATCTCCCGGTACCCTTGAGGTACTTGATGATGTGTTTGTCGGCCTCCTTGACGTGCATGCCAGCAAAGTCAGAGACCTTGCTGGTGAAGCGGCCAGAGTCGTCAACCGGGTCCGGGGGCGGGCGTTGCTCCGTTACCACACCCGCCTCGACGGCGACATTGTAATCGTCCTCGCCAAACGCTGGCGCTTGGTGGACAATACCAGTACCGTCCGCGTCAGTGACGTATTTCGCATTAAGAACCCGGAAGGCGACATCCTTGTACTCGTCATAAAAGTAGTCAAACAGGGGCTTGTACTGCCAGCCCAGCATATCCTTGCCCTTGATCTTCTCGAGGATCTTGAACTTGGCCTTCTTGACATCCTTGTACAGCGTCCCGAGGAGCTTCTCCAGCAGGATGTAGTTCTTGCCCGACTTTTCGTCGTGGATCTTGACGTACTCAAAATCGGGGTGGGCGGCCAAACCTGTGTGCGAGGGCAGGGTCCAGGGGGTCGTCGTCCAGGCGAGGAGCGAGGTATCGGGGTCCGACAGGAGCGGGAATGAGACGACAACGGCCGGGTCCGTCACGTCCTGGTAGTTTTGGTTGGCCTCGAAGTTGCTGAGGGCAGTGGTGAGCGCCGTCGAGTAGGGCATGACGCGATATCCCTGATAGACCTGACCCTTGTCAAAGAGCTCCTTGAACACCCACCACTCTGACTCCATGAAGGTCGGGTCCATGGTCTTGTAGTCGTTGTCGAAATCGATCCAGCGTCCCAACCGCTCGATAGTTTCCCTCCACGCCTCGCTGTATCTCATGACGATGGACCGGCACTCCTCGTTGTACTTTTCGAGACCCAGCTCCATTACGGCCGCCTTTCCAGAGATTCCCAGCTTCTTGTCGATCTCGTGCTCGATGGGCAGGCCGTGGGTGTCCCATCCGAACCGTCTCTCCACGTGGAAGCCCTTCATGGACCAGTACCTGGGGATGATGTCTTTGATGGTGGAGGCGAGGAGATGGCCATAATGCGGCAGACCCGTCGCAAACGGGGGGCCATCGTAGAAGGTGTAGAGGGGCCTGCCCTGGGACAGCTCGACCTGGCGCTCAAAGGCCTTGATCTCGCGCCATCTCAGGATGGTGGCCTCCTCCTCCTTGGGAAAATCGATCGACATGTTGTGCTTGTTCCACGTCCAATTCCTGGCAGAAAATTTCGTTACTAAATGCGCAATCGATCGGGAAGCGACCAGAACTCGTATCAAGTGACGTCGGATCTCGTCTGTTCTTTTCTGCGGGGTGTGGGAGTGGGTTTTATGTCGAGAGCACCGCAAGGTAGAGGCTTGACTCACTCGCAGTCGAATAAATTTCGTAGTGTGACTCGGAATTTGAGACTCAGTCAATCGTCGCCCGCTTTCCTTCCCGCTGTGGAGGGGCACGGCCGAGGGGTAGAGGTGCGGAGGGGTTGCGGGGTGGTGTGTGAAGCTTGTGGACCTCCAAATGTCATTGGAGCCCAACGGTGTTAGTCGAGTACCTTTTGCGGCCTTATTTTATGCGGTAATTATTCCGGGCATGCGTCCCACGTTAACAAAACCGCCGAGCTGGAACCGCCCAGGCCGGCTGTTTGGTGGGACTGGTCTGGAAACCCCACAATAATGCAAGGGTGCTTAATGTGGATGTTAGCGCCCTCCCGTGCTGCCCCTGTCGGATCGGTGCCGTAGCAGCGAACGTCAACATGCTGGGGGTCGGTTTCCCGCCTGGAAAGCGACGACCATGGTGAATATCAAAACAATCCCCCAATTCAGCTCACCCTGACCAGCGAGGAATAAATATTGGTCGATAATATACCACGGTCATTCTATACCACTTTCAAACGCCTCTCGATATCTCTACATGCATTATTCCTCCAGCATCCCACGATATACGATTAGCAGCTCTGGCAACGCCTTGACTCCCTTGGCAAGGGTCCTCCAGCCGCCTGACCTTGTCAAGGTCTACTTGTAATACCCGACTTTCGAAGATCACGTTTACCTGGCCGAGTAACCTTTCAACAATCACGGAACATCATGGCGTTTCAAGTTTTGTTTGGACGGGGCCGGGGGAGGAGTCCGACAGATCTGCCCAAGCAGGCGAGGGAACATATCGGCAAGATTGAGGGGCCAGGGGGAGCCGCAAAGGTTAGTTGAGCTGTTGACCATGGACTTGCATCAAAATATTGACATGCTATTTGCCAAACCAAGGCCGAGGAACTCGCAAAAGTTCTATCTCAGATCAAACAAATCCTCCAAGGGCCACCGGGTATGTTGTTTACCACTTCCGCCCTCTCTCTTGTCTTCAGCTCGGCTAACCATTTGCCAAACAAACAGAAGGCGAATCAAACCCCGACACGCTACTCCAATTAGTAACAAGCATAAACGACGAAGACCTCCTCTACCTGCTTGCCCTGAACCTGCACAAGCTGCCCTTCGAGGCTCGCAAGGACACGCAGGTGATCTTCTCGTACGTCTTTCGCTTCCGACATCCCACGGCTCCGCCCAAGAACGAGCCGCACGCACTCGCCCACGTCATTGAGAAGCGACCCCAGGTGCTGGTCGAGCTGTGCAGGGGGTACGATCACAAGGAGAGCGCCACGCCGGCGGGGACGGTTCTGCGGGAGGTGCTCAAAAGCGAGGCCGCCGCGGCCGTGATTCTCTACGACGACGGCGATGTTCCAGGTTCCAGCGCCGGCGGGTACAGTGCCATACGGCGAGATCGACCCCAGACCGGGAACGGCATCTTTTGGGCCTTTTTCGACTGGATCGACAAGGGATCCTTTGAGGTGGCGGCCGATGCTTTTACCACCTTTAGGGTGAGGCCTCTTTCTTGGTTGGATTTACTTAAGAATAATACTGACAAAGACAAAAAATAGGAACTCCTGACCAAACACAAAGAGCTAGTGCCCACCTACCTCCAGGTAAACTTTGAGCTCTTCTTTCACAAGTACAACACGACCCTGGTCCAGTCATCTTCCTACGTGACCAAGCGCCAGAGCATCAAACTGCTCGGCGAGATCCTCCTCGACCGGTCCAACTACAACGTCATGACGGCATACGTCGACAGGGGGGAGCACCTCAAGATCTGCATGAACCTGCTGCGAGACGACCGCAAGATGGTGCAGTACGAGGGCTTCCACGTCTTCAAGGTGTTTGTGGCGAACCCGCACAAGTCGGTGCCAGTTCAAAAGATCCTGCTTATGAATCGGGAGAAACTGCTGCACTTTCTTAGTCACTTCCTCGAGGACCGGACCGACGACGAGCAGTTTATCGACGAGCGCGAGTTTCTGATCAGGCAGATTCGGAACATGCCGCCTCAGCCGGTGCCGCCTTTGCGTTAGAGGTGAATTGGTGGCTTTTATGGACGACGGCTGGGAAGGTGGTGGCATTTAGAAGTACTGTAATGAATTACGGATAGTGTTTTTTAATGAAATGGATTCTTCTTTTCTTTTTGTCGTCTATACGACATCTGTAACAAGCGATTTTCCCTGAATCAAGAGAGGCAATCCGAAAGACATTCTACGGCTTCAATAGTCTGCCATGAATTTGGAGTGGTCGAGGCGGAAAGTTTTCTACTCTTGATGGTAAAACTGACAAAGGAGTGAGTAAATGGGCTGGCCGATTTATCTGATTTATTTTGTTTCTATCGACAAGCTTGCGAGTGTTAATGAAAGGCGTGACCGCTAGAACCACCGTCTTGACCTTTAATCTGGCGTCCCAAGGTCAATACCATACTCAGTAAATTTATAAATCTAATTAGAATAGATGTCTCGACCAGCTGGAATAAATGTCTTAACTGCCTTGAATAAATACCTTAACTGGCTCGAATAAATACCTTGAGTAGTTTGAATAAATACCTTAACTGGCTCGAATAAATATCTAGATTGAAGACCAAGACGGTGGTTTTACTAGTAGCCAGGCATACGGTGGTTTTAGCAGCGGCGATGAAAGGAAGGAGTGGTTCTCGAATCTACCCGCAGTCGCGGTTGCCTGCAGCGATCAAGTGATAGAAAGTGAGGGCTCATTTTCATCCGATCTCTGGTTTTCTGGACGGGAAGGTCCTTTCAATACTGACGGAAGGTATAGAGGTGCTAGTTCTGGCGCATTCAACCACTCCAAACTCATGGTCTTCACACATTCTTCACTCTCGCTCATCATTCAAAATGCCACGAGGACGACCCAAGAAGAACCCGGTGCAAGTGAGCGCCGATGAAGGTGGTACTTCTGATACTATCACCGGTGTTCCTTCACCTGCGCCCAAGCGCCGTGGAAGAACTCGCAAGAATCCGGTGGTCCAGCCCCAACAAGAGAACACCGACAAAGACGATGTCCAAGATGCGCCTGCTGATGAAATCGACAACGAGAATGTCCAAGATGCGCCTGCGGATGACATCGACGTCGAGAATGTCCAAGATGCGCCTGCTGATGTCTATGAACCCGAGCCTCCAACACCAGTTCGCCGTGGCCGTGGCCGTCCCAAAAAGGTCGACACCCCGGGCTCAGCCTCCAGCACCACAAAATCTTCAGCACAGGGTTATGTCAAGACAGGACGCCCGCGGGGTAGACCCCCTAAAGCCTCCAAGACGAAGACGGTTTCCTTTTCTACGACTCCAGCAGCTCAAGCCAGCGCCACCCCAACCGGTCGAGGCCGTGGTCGTCCTCCGACAAATGCCGGCACCAGCTCGGCAGCACAGCCGTCTGTCGTCCAAGAGCCAGTAACTCCCTTTGCCCTCGAGAGTCTTGTTGGATCATATACCGTGCGCAGTCCAGCAATTGAGGCAGCGTTCCTCCCTGAGCTCGCCAACAACGAGGATGAAAGTGAGGATGAAATGCTTCACGGTACTCTCGAGATCGAACGGGACGACACGGTCGACGACGACATGCTTTCCGGGACATTCGAGTTTGGTGCTATCCGTGGGACCATGGCCTTGGCTTTGTCCCTAGACCGACTCAATGTCTGGGCGGCCGACGACGATGATGAAGACAGCGGAGGAGATAACGACTTCACAATGGCACTGGCAGAAGCTGACAGGAAGCGCAAAGAGGCCCCGGTCCCGGTCACACGTGGTAGAGGACGCCCACGCAAGAGGCAGAACGTTCTTCCCACAGTTGAGCAGCAGAATATCACCATCTACTTTGTGTATTTCCACGAGATATCCAACGATCGCGGCAAGACTGTGCAGAAGCGTCGCTACGGAACGCTGGAGCCGGACGACGCCGAGTGTACATCTGTTCACGAGGGTTTCGACAATTTCCCTGTCATCGATAAGGTCGCTGTCTTTCAGGCAAAGAAGAAGGTTGAGGAGGCCGCCGAGTCCTCTGAGGCATCTGTTGAGGGATAGGACCCAAGGGCAATACGGAGGCGGGGAGGGAACGGAATCCTGGGTGGCTCGGGGAGGCCTGCTTCCTGGAGTCCAACCGCACGCCGATGAGATTCCTCTTTTACACCTCCTTTTTCTCTTTTCTTTTGGCGTGGGTGGTTCGCGGTATTTTTTGCGAGGCTTTAAGGAGGTATCCTCTAGTATCAACTATCAAGCACTATTAGTTCAAGGTAGTGAGGTTTCTCTTCAATTCTATAACAGTGTTTACCAAGCGTACCTTGTGATTTGAGCATTTCATCTGGTGTCTTGCTGGCATTTATTCGAGCCAGGCAAGGTATTTATTCGAGCCAGTCAGGGCATTCATTCCTGCCAGTGAAGCCATTTATTCCAGTCCAGTTAAAGCCTCCATTCTAACCAGTCAAGGCATTTATTCCAGCTAGTCAGAGCATTTCTTCGAACCAACCAAGACATTTATTCGAGCTAGATGGGGTATTTATGACAGCTAGTCAAGGCATTTATTCCCATCTCGTCAGAGCATCTATTCAAACTAGTCAAAGCATTTATTCTAGCTGTTTAAGCCATTTATTCCAGTCTAGTTAAGCTATTTATCTAGTCTAGTTATAGCATTTATTCTAGCCAGTTAAAACCTCTATTCCAACAAGAGTAGTGCCTCTATATAAGAAGACTGGTGCCCGTACAAGAGAGGACTGGTGCCAGTATATTTAGGCGCCATCTATATGCCCTGCGTTGGCCCCAGTCAGCCAGACAGATCCCACAGGCGAATCCATAGATTCATCCCTGACATATGATTAATCTCCTTGATGTAAGTCGATGACAACGCTGAGACCCGCTGTCCCATCCAGCACGATATCAGTGGAAACACAAGACGAGAATGAATTCGAGTCATCAACAAAGTGTAACTAGAGAGAAATCTCAAAGAAACAACAAAGAAGTCACACCGAGCTGTCATGGCATATATGTTCGTAATGAGGGATCCCGCGCTCTAATGAGTCTAGCCGTGCAATCTGGGACGATCTTTCCATCTGCTAACAGGACCGATAAATGCATCAGGGGATAAAAACGTCCGTGGATATCAAAATGGCGGGAGACATAACCTATGGTGGGCAGCAATGTCATTGTATGTCGTCGTTGTCAGGATGATGGACGGAGGTGAAAGCTGGCTTGAACCGAGGCTGTGTCAAGAGGCTGCCTGAGTTGAGTAAAGACCAAAGACCAAAGCAGGTTTAATGGACAAGAGGATTCAGCTATGTCGTGGGTATCATTGTTTGTATTGTTGTACATCAAGTTTACATGTTGTTCCCCTTTCTGCGGCTGATATTTGCATCTATTTACCACCCTTTGAAGCCGCCTGTATAAAATGTTAATGACTGGTTAGCTTTTATACTTGGTCAGAAGGGCAAGGTAGGCAGTGAGCGAGTGAATGAGTGAGTTGATGGGGACATATGATGGGCTAGAAGTGGGTATTGAACTTGTATCCAAAAAAAGAAATGGGATAGGTGATGATGAGTGAAGGTGGATGAGCGAATGAGTGTGACAATGAGCGAGTCCAAAAGACGAGGTGTAATCCAAATGTACCACCATACATACCAGGTAACAATCCTTGAGCTTGAGGAATTCTTTGGCACACATGTCCTTGTGGACCGAGTTGTAGTCGGCCAGGATGCATTTGCCGTAGAGCGAAGCCTGGAGAGCGAAGCGTAAGTTGAAGTCTTGACAAATCTTTCATGAATTTTGGAGCTGTGAAACCCATTGTGAAATTGTGAAAGGGCATTCTCCCTGTAAACTATATCCAGTGGCTGAGAGGAGGTGTTTTTACGAAAGATAGGAAAAGGGGGTTATCCATACCTCTGCTGAGCATTTTGATACCGCCTGGGCCATGCGTTGGATTGGTCGGACTTGGGTTGGCTTTGGGTGCATTTTGCTTTATTTTCCTTTCCCTTTCTTCTGATCTTATATGGCTTTTTCAAGACCAATCTTTAGACACGAATATATTGGTTTATTGGGTGTGATATGCAAGTCAATGGTTGTTGTAAGTTGGAGTCGAGGCCTGCATCTCAAAATGATTGGAATGAAGTTATTCCCGGGCAGAGGCTCAACTGTTAGCCGAGCACTTGTTCGTTGCACCAAAAGTTTATCTTTACAAGGTCCTGCGTTATCGCGCAACGGCTGACCATTCTCATCCAGTTGATCGACACCCCTGAAGCTTGTCAACTCCACTCCCAGCCTTCTGGATTCGACGTGGAAAGTGGGACGCGCTCGGGCCGTAACAAGCAGCCAAGTTCACGTCCTCTCGGCCAATTGCTGCACAAGAGCGCGCCCACCCCGCGTCTTTTTTCCTGAAAGACGTCTTGTCGGGGAGCTTTGGTTGTTGCCGCTGCGAACAAGCGCATCCATCCCATCCCGGACTTGTGCCTCTCTTTACCTTTTCTTTGTTGGTCCAGTTCTCCAGTAAACTCTCGATTTCCGTCCGCCGGTTCGGTCTGCGCCTGTCGCAACCAACGAAAAACAACAAAAGGACTTGCGACGACGAGCCTCCTTTTTTTCGTCCTGTTTTTGGTCTTGCACATCAACAACAGCAGGAATTGGCTTCATGAACAACATTTTTGTACAAGATACTACTATAAGGATACGGCATCTTCTTCGAATTGCGCGCGCGAAACCAGCAAAACAAAACCTAGCAAAGTACCAGTCCTAGCACAACAAAGCGTTTCTCGTCCGTCGCATCTAGTCCAATCGAGCTCGCAGATCGAAAAGAAAACATACTATCATGCCTTCGAGGTGGCGTCGTCCTCTCACATGCCGCCTAAACCCTCTCTGCCCCTCCGAGACGGCAGGGTCGGGCTCCCAACAACTGATGCTCTTTCCTATTCCTCTTCTTGGCAGAGTGGCGGCGACGACCATGACGACGGGCAGCGAGACCAGCAGCAACAGCAACAGCAACAGCAACAGCAACAACTTGCACCAAATAACAATAATAACAACGAGCCCTACTATACCGATGCCGAGATCGGGCTTCTTAACGAGATCGTCACGCTCGGCGAGTCCATCTTTCAAGACCTCCCCGAGCAGAACCGCCTCCCGACCGAGGCCCTGTTCACCGCGGCCGAGGAGATCCTGCCGAAACATGGCTACGACGCAGACCAACCACCGCCGCACATCTCGCGCTTCATCTTCAAGATCGGTGGCCAGAGGACGGGCGAGACGCTGGGCGACAAGTTTAGAACCGTCCTAGAAGGAATGGGGGTCCAGTTGGAACTTGTCCCTACCAGTCCTGCGGGAAGCATCTCTGTTCGTTCTCGTAGATCTTCTTCTGTCGCCTCGCGGCGGAGGGATAGTGACCCTGCTGCTGCTCCTTCTACCTTTCGGCCTGAGCAGGCCCGTCGTCGCAGACATAGTAGTACTTCGTCGCGACCTGCCGTGGGCCGATTACCTCCTCTCGGCGAAAGTGGTGAATTTGACTTGCCCATTCGATCGGCTCCTGGAACTGGCGCCGGTGGCCGACCTCGCGCGCTGTCCCTCTCCGAGTATGACAGTGACGCCGCGCTGGAGCATGCGCTCTTGCGACAAGATAACGGCCGCAATCAGCCTGCGCAAGGTGTACCAGCGCAGACTTTTACGCCACAAGAGTCAGCGAATGACGGGAATAACCGACCCGTCAACCCCGTACCGCGCACAACCTCTGCGCCGGCCCAGATCACGGTAGCCTCACTCTTCGATGAAGACGTCGCGCAGGCCATACAGGCCGAGACCACGCCTGATCTTCCCATTCTCCCTTTTCAGGCCCACGTGCCTGTCATGGAGAGGAACAGAAAGCCGCCTTCCTCGTTTGCCTTTGTGCAGATGCCCGGCGAGCTCTCGGAACCTGAAGGCAGAGATGTGTCGACAATTGGGGACACCGAGCATGTCCACCCATCTCCAGACCCTGACGGCTCCGATTTGCTTGGCGCAAGCGAACCCTCAGAAGAGACTAGGGATGATACACCGCCTCGGCCCGATCAACATCAACCCCAGCTTGCCCCTGAAGACTTGCAGCTCCTAGAAGGCAAGGTTCATCAATTCAAAGTCCGAGACGGGCAAAAGCTTCGTCAGAAATGTCTGCACAACTGGCGCTTCAACGCCATCATCACGCGTCGCGACCGTGGGATCCTCGAGCTGCGCGCCAGTGACTGGGACGATGAAGACGTATTCGACGAAGTCCTAGACATCTGGCGTGAAGGGGCACTGGAGTCGCAACAGGTGAAAGTGGCAGCCCAGGTGGCAGCCGAGCAGGACGCCTACGTCGCCAAGATGGAAAGGCGCGCGCAGAGAGTCTACGAGATCCTCACCGTTCGAAACGCGCTCTCCCACTGGCACGACTACGCGATGGACGAGGTCGAGCGCACCGCCGTGGCGAGACGCCATCTCGTTCGGAAGCGCGCATTCGACGGCTGGAGGGCGCAGCACATCGAGGACGAGACCAAGGTCCAGAATTTTGTTCTGGTCTATGCTCTCCAGAAATGGACACAGGTCATGCTCCACCACGAGGTCCGGAAGCAGGTCTCTGTCCAGCGCCACGAGCGGACTCTTGCTCAGAGCGTCATCAGCACCATGTATGAAGAAAACAAAATACGAGTGGCAGACGAGTACTTTTACTTCGAGCTCGGGCAGCAATGTCTGTGCACCTGGTTCACCAGGGCCCGCGAGGTCCAGAGCGAGATGGAAACGGCCGAAGCAGGGGACAACCGCCTCATGCTGTACGAAGTGCTCGACATATGGCGGGAAGAGTCGGAAGAACTGCAATACAGAGCTTACGAGGGGGCGATGCAGTTCCTCGCCAAGAACTGTCTGCGAGATATGGCCCACTGGCACGAACAAGCGAGGCTCAAACGGACACTTAGGCAGTGCATCACGAACCAGATCTTTGCTTCCCGAAATAACGTCGTCTCGACATGGCATCATGCCCTGCTGCAGAGACAAACCAAGAATACCCTCGCAGACTCTACCCTCCTCCGAAATCCACTCACGCACTGGCAGTTACAAACCAAGCTGCAAATCTTCCAATCAATCCAAGCCCAACGAACAAAATCAGCAGCCCTAAAACAATGGTACCTCGAAGAGCGAGTTCGTTTCTTCAAGCGGCACCTAGAGCACGAGACCCAACTCTCCACGTTGAACACGCTCCAGACATTAACCCGACAATCTCGCAACAGACGCGCCAGAGCTCGTCAAGAAGCAGACGCGGAATACAGCTACTTTGGCAAACTAGAGGTCGTAGACAAGTGGCTCTCCAAGGCTGCCGAATCCTGGAAACCGCGACACAATGCCAACTTGATTTATCTCTATCGGACGACCATGCCTGTCATGGAAGTCTGGAGGGAAAAGCTCAAGTTTAGTGCTACCAAGGGGCAACATGAGCGTGTCAAAGCTGATGTCCAGGCGGGGAGGGCTACCCTGGGGGGCGTGCTTACCTTGTGGCCTCAGCTGGCGGAACGCAAGAGACGGGAACGGCTACTCGGTGCGTTGAGGGAGTTTAGACGGGGGTACAAGATTGATTTGGCGGCTGGGTGTTTGGATTTCTGGTGGGAGACTAGCAGGGACTTGTTGGGGCATGGGCAGAGCGCGGATGAATTGCTTGTGCGGAATAAGAAGGAGGATGTCACTGCGTGGATTGAGCACTGGGCTGAAAAGGCGCAGGAACATCAGACGGTAGCCGGGATTGCCGCCGACGCGGAAATTGAAGTCTGGTGCGGGATTTGGCAGACACAGATGGAGCAGATGGAGGAACTCAGGGGCGGGGCGGTTAACCTGGACGAAGAGAATTTGCTCTCTGGGTGCTGGGATCGACTCGAGTTTCAGAGTCTGCAGCGTCGGGCAATGGCGAGGAGTGTAGCTGCTGTTAGGGAGAAGAACGATGTCAGGTTTTGCGGGCGGGTGCTGGAGGACTGGTTTGCGGTTGCTATTCCTCCTGATGAGACGCTTGCTGGTGGTGGGACTGGGGAGGTGTCGAATCTTTGGTCTTCTTCGAGACGGGGAGGGGTTGGATTGAGGACGCCTGCTGGGGCTAGGTCTACCTCTGCGCTGCTGCCGGGAAGGGGGGGGTATAATGATAATAATCGTAATGTATTTACGCCGGCGGGGTCTTTGGCTGGTCGAGGAGGTGGACGTGCCACGACGACTGCTCACCGGGTGTATGCCGGCGGCGGCGGTAATACCTTGGAAGCTGCACAGATAATAGGGGCAGGACCACTCCCGTCGATCTCCCAGCTGGGTACGCAACAACAACAACCACGGACACGTCTACCCCGGACAGCAGCAGCAGCAACAAGTCGACCTGCCTATGGAGCATCAGCTTCTTATCTAGGCCCATCAACCACACCGGCCCAGCCGCCCCCTCAACTCCAACCTCGACCGGCAACAACTCCAGCCACAGCACCTGTAATGCCCTCATTCGACTTTGACAACCTCAATCCAAACCAAGAAGACTCCCTCCTCCTCTCCCTAACAGGCCGTGATACCGCCCGTAATCTCGAACAACAAGACTTTGACGATTTCGACGACGACGACGGAGAAGATGATGACCAGCTGCCGCCAGACCTAGGATTCATGAGCACACCCAGTAGACGACTTGTCCGACCTGGACCTGGACCTGGCAGGACATCCTCTTCTGCCCTTGCTGGTGGTGGCGGTCCCACGGCTGCGGCACGGAATCTAGCATTTGAACGTATCGCTGCCGTCGGCGCGGGGACTACCACGCCCTCTGCTGCCTTGTCTAGTCCGTACGAGAGGGAGTTGAGGAGGGTTTATGCACGGGGAGGGGGGAGTCAGACTCGGACGAGGGCAACTGTTGTTGGGTCCGGAACGGGACGAGCACAGAGTGTTGGGCCTGGGCCTGGAGCTGCTCAACAAGGCCTTGGGCTCGCGTTGGGACAGTCGACAAGTTTGGGACCTGGTGGTGCAGATACGGGCCTGAGCCTGAGATCAAGTCTACGGGGTGAACGCACAACGGAGACACCCCGGGGCGGAGCAGCTGGAGGAAGAGCAGGACGGGTGGTTGAGTTTGCTGATATACGGGAGGAGTCTGCCGAGTTTGAGCTCTGATCTATTGTAGTCATCTCAACTTGACGCCTTGCTTGGATTGGATACCCTGCAAGTAAGTAAGTGCTTGGCTAAGTTGCTGGCTTGTATTATGCCCTTTATAATCCGCATAATTGTTTGCTTTGCTTTTGCTTTGCTCTCCTATTCTATTCTATATATATATAGGTGTGAAGAGCGGAAACTTGGTGGGTGTTTAGGGTCAACAAGAAGTCAGGATGTTCGATTGGGTTCAATGGAGGAGTTTGGTGTCTGTCTGGGTTTGTATTCATATTCTCTTGTCTGGTAATATTCTTGCCCCCTTTTATAGTATAGCATGGCATGGCATGGCATGGCATGGTATCAAAACATTGTTGGATTCCGACAAGGCATGAAATGGAGATATATACCCTGGCGTTCCAGGCGATTAAAATAGTCGAGTAGTTAATAGCTAGCTAGTGAATGAAGTCGAGATATGAAACATGTCTATTGAAATGACTCCGCCGAGAAGAGAGGGTGTAAACATGAATACACAAAGGTTATCATGGACTTGTACGTACTACTTTCCATATACTTACTAATGGGATTGATTGAGCTTCAAGTCAGCAAGCACATAAGGTACGAGTGAATAGATGGCTGGGCAGAAACAGCAGAGCATGAATAAGAAGACCTGTTCTCAGCGCTGGAGCCCATTCAACACCACGCCCGGGCGTTTATGTAGCTGAGAGCCCGAGGTGTCTAGAAATATCACTCGTTACACGTACTACTTACTGGCTGAAACTTTCCTCAGTCTTGACATGGAGAAACCAAAAAAGTCGCTCAGTTGGTCGGTGGGTAGTGGTCCCTGATTCCGCCCACGTGCTTCCATCATCCTCGAAGCGAATCTAATAGCAGACTCCTGCGTGTGTAGTCAATAGTTTACTAATACCTAATACCGACATTTCAAAGTCAACGACATGCTTGTTAGCGGTGAGCGGGAACGAAGTGCCCGGACCAGCTCGTCCATTCCACGGCAAAGCCCACATGGCCAAACCCTCGAATCTCTTTGGGCCAGATATCAGGGGAGCACAAAGATGTCTCTTTCCATCCCTTACTACATGGCATGGCAAGCCGGGCAGGCAAGGAGGAGTTTGGACATGAGACAAAAGATTTTGTTTCTGCTGTGGAACAGATCGAATGATGGATGCGTCGAGCGGGAATGATTGCCGAGCCTATGAGCTCCTATTGGGAAGCAAGGTGTAGTTCACAACATGAACAGACCTCCATGGGGGGAGAATGGGCCGAACCATGGTTGGATAAGGCAGCTTTGGACGTTGCCTCTCAAAGTTTAGCCGGTAGGATGAATTGCCCAATCGTGTGTTTGACTAGATTGTTTGTACACATGTGTGTCTGCGTCGACAAGAGCCTCAGAGGTCTCCCGACTTCAGTTGATGATGCCCACATCTTGTGAACTCGACAATTCCATCATGTCCAAGCAAGAGTCCACATCCACAGGATGTGTCCTCGAGTTCAAGACGGCGTGTCGTCGATTTTAGCTGCTCCCGCGCTAGTTTAGTCATATTCATCTTACAAGCTTACGTACTCGCAGACTAACAAACCCCAATGCAGGTCCAATTTAGACCAGCCCACAGAGAGACATCAGAGGAACATCTCTAGTCAACGTGGAGGAGACCAGGACCCGTATCCTAGGCTGCTAGAAACCACTTAGTCTGTATACTTGGAGACTCTAGATATCGTCCAATGATCATCCAAGTCTGCCCACCGTGAGAATGTGCTCGGCC
Source organism: Rhypophila decipiens (assembly GCA_033297075.1). Lineage (NCBI taxonomy): Eukaryota > Fungi > Ascomycota > Sordariomycetes > Sordariales > Naviculisporaceae > Rhypophila > Rhypophila decipiens. The sequence continues at coordinate 132,907 of MU858085.1, read as the reverse complement.
TGGGGCAGACAGGGAGATATGGAGGCGGGCAGAAGGACGAGGTAAAATCCCGAGCTGCCTCCGAATTGGCCAAAGCTGACGATCGTCAGGGTCAAGGCCAATTCAGTCGATGCGGATGTCAAGGAAAAGAGGCCGGCGCGGTTCGCTCGGATGGCATGAGAGTTTCTTGGAATGCAACGAGGGAAGATCTCGACTGGGGAGGAAGATGGTCGACGAGACTGATAAAGAAGCGGTCTGTGGAGAGCACGTTGCGGCTTGATTGGTGGTCATTCGTTTGGAGTTGGGGCTGCGAGATTGTTCCAGCACCCATTTCTTCCCAAACGACGACCAAAAACGGCAATTGGGCTTTCTTCCTTTTGAAGACCCAGGAGCGAGATAGTTCTCTGCTGCAGGTGGCCGGCTCATCCCAATCATCCAAGATGATTGTACCCAATTGTTGCCATATTCCTAAATTCAACTCAATTAGCTTGACCAATTTGTTATCAGATGGTCCATGAATGGTGACACCGGAGGAGAAATGGTACTGGTTTTTGGTCTGTCCATGAGTTGATACGGCCGACAGGCACAAGTCGCAGCCCGTAGCTTGTGACCAGGGCAGGGTGACTGGCAGCGATTTCGGATGCCATGGTAGTACTGATACCTATGGTGTTCGTTCTCGTATGGAATGCTGAGAAAGCCAACATGATGTCGAATGAGAGGCCTCAGTCCAGGCACGCTATCATGATAGCCATTTCGGGGTCTGACAGGTCCGAGACGGGCGAGACGGATGTCTTTAGCCCAGATGTGCTGGGCACTGCGTGGACATGGTTGGCATTCGAAGTTGTTGGGTAGTGGTCGATTGTTTGTCCAAAGAATTGTTCAACTTCAAAGTTGTAGTCGAGGACCAGATTGAGTCGAGAAAGAATATCCAAATCGGGCAACACTCCTTCCCATCCCGTCCCCTGCATCTCGACAAAAGGTTGATATCTACCCGAGTTCCCGATGACGGAGCTCCGAAAAGATGCAGTGGCTTATCAGAGTAGCGCTCCTGCCTTGAATCGTGGCAGAGTCTCATCGCGTAATCCGGATGTACGTGTAAGTGACTTTGATGACATGGTATACGGTTCTGTGCAGAAGATACTGTAGGACAAGTTACATGAACAGACACAGGCACAGGAACTGGATACAGATAGCATCCCATGATCGATCTCGTACCTAGCAGCCATTCCATCCAAAGTGTTTTCTCAATCCAATCGTGGGTCTTGTTGAATCTGAGTTGGAGGCTGCCCTGGAGGTTGGATTAAATTCAGGCCAAGCCCGTCCCAGATTGAGCTGACCAGGGTCTGCGGACACTACTGCGGAGGGTAGGTACCTCGTGGGCCAGTTGCAGCACATGGATGGACACCACTGCGCTGCCAATCCGCTCTGCCACGCAAGTCACTTCGTGTTCTTCTCCACTCTCGAATGTCCCCACACACTGTATCCAAAATTCCACCAAACTTCCACCACCACACCGGTCTTTGACGCGATTTCGGTACGTACCGGGCCCCGTACAGCAAACCATTAAGCCAATTCCCCCTCCCCCAAAATGCCAAAGTTGCGTCAGAGCCCAAACACGATTGCACATTGCCCATTCAAACAAGTGGATTGTCGCTCTGTTATTTCCTTTCTCCAGTAATTGTGTCTCTACAAGGCGAAACCCAGAAAAAGTGCTCTTGTGTTGACCTGACTCTTGTAGCCCAGAACGATACAAATACAGCATTACCATTACCTAACCCAGTGCCGCACAGCCGCAATTCGCACTATACGCTGGCCCCAAAGCACAAGCTAAAAGAGGACCCGGGACCAATTTCCACCACAGTGAACAAACAACCCACACAACAACCACCGAAACAATCCGCCACTTGAAACTATCACCGTACCTAACTCGGTCATCAATATCGCACACCACGTCCGCAACCACAGCATTTTCCGCCTCCCGCCGCTCCCGCAACTTTGCCCAGACCTTCGTCCAATGTCTCCCCATGTCGAGCCCTATACCGAATAGTGAAAATGCCGCACCCGCTGCACTGGTGAGCCCTAGTCGGCGTCGCGTCGATGCTGCTCCTGCTCCTGCTTCTCCTCCTCCTCCTCCTGTCGCTGCTGCATCCATCCCATCTGCACCTGTTCCTGTATCTACGACATGCAGTTCGAGTCCCAGCTCTGAACCGACACTACCCTCGCCTCTTCCCACCATCACCTCAACACCCCCTTCTCTCCTGGCAGGGCAGCCGCACGATGTGTCTCTCCCGCCGACTGTACCTGTACCAGGGCAGCAAGGCATCCCTACATGCACATCCTCACCTGTTATGTCCGCACCGACCGCGAGCTCCCCTGCTTCTGTCGTGCACCATGCAGACCAGTTTAAATACACGCGGGGCTCTGCCCCTCCTCAGAGGCCTCTCGGTCCTTCACTGCTGACACAGGCTCTCGCAACAGCTCGTGGCATTCCTGCGCAACCCCAACCTGAGCTGTCGCGCCCCAACATCATACACTCCTCCCACTCCTCTCATACTCTCTCCCAGCCTCAGTCGACGTCCGATGCTCAACAATCCTTGAAACGGGTCGTCGACGGTCAAGATGCTCACCATGCTTCCACGGACCAGAGTGATGGCGATTCCCTGACACCGCGGGGCTCCCCTCGCCTCTCTGCCGCCTCTGCAATCCCGATAGCTGTCGCGGCTGCTCGTCCCTCTACTACCAATACTGAAGACGAGAAGAACACCCCCACCAACTACAACATGCTGGATCTGGGCGAGGTCAACACGATGCTGAATGGCCACCGGGAATACCTCACAAAAAACAAGGGAAGGGGAACATCACTCGAAAGGACAGATTGGGAAAGACAGCCTCTGCCTCTATCGACTCGAGACGGACCCCTAGTCCATGGGTCTGTTAGCGTCGGGGGTATCGCTACGCCCGCCGTTGTCGAGTCTCCCGTGAGCATGTTGGAGGGAAGCACGGGCGACAACGCCGCGTTGCCTCCATCAAGACCAAGGAAGCCTGACCACCGTGTGTCCACGGTCCCTGAAAAGGCATGGTCCATAGGGGCGAAGGAGCTCAGCGACGGCCAAGACGGCCAGGTTGAGAAGTCTATCTCTGAGGTGCTTGCCGGCGTTGAGCCTAATACGCGAAGCCGAAAAGCGAGCCACAGTCTGCGCTTCTTCAAGGAGGGTCTACCCGAAGACAAGGGGAAGAAGAAGGAATCGAAACTGGGGTCGCACGCACGTGGGAAACTGACACCCACGGTCGAATCCCCCGAAGATATTGCATCCGTCACTGGTGAAAGTGCGAGGTCGCGACCTCCGACTTCAACGGAAAGCAGGGTTCTGCCGGGGGATCGGGAATCTCGCACTCGAGTGGTGCGCTCGCCCGAACCGCTCTCTCGTCCTGATGAGCCCAGAGACTATTTTTCTTGCAAGCCCGGACCATCCCGAGAATCCGAGGACAAGCAGGCCAAGCAAACTACTGACCGGGTCGAGGTTCCCAGAGCGATCTCTCGAGCTGGAGAGTCTAGCGACATGACGCAGAAGGGCGAGTCGGACGCAGATGATAACGAAGCTACTCCAGAAGCTGGCGACGATGGTGAGGAGTCTGGGGAGGAAAAGATCTCGTCGGCTGTGTTCTTGCCGCACCAAGGTCTCGAAGAATCGCAAGAACTTCCAACACCTGGCGTGCCGCAGAGATCGGCAGCTCCGTCGAGAAGATTGTCCCGGACTGGAGACTTCCATCCCTGGCTTGTCAAGGCTGATGAACCCGAGCCCGACCATAAGGAGGCGAGTGCCGATTATGAAAGGGATGTTCAGTTGAAACCTGCCCCCAACTCTGTTGTAGCTCCAGAGGTAGAAAAAACCCAAGTCGAAGACTTTGCCACTGTCGATGAAAGTGACCCTAGCGCCCATCCGTCTAAGCCCTCGCGTCCCGTCTCACAGTATCACGAAGAAAACATTCATGATCACCAGTCACAGTCAAAAGAGCCGCTGGAGGCGATTGAGTTGATCCCTTACAAACATCAAGTGGGCGGCCACACGACCATCTGGCGCTTCTCTCGCCGTGCTGTCTGCAAGCAGCTCAACAATAGGGAGAATGAGTTCTATGAAAGGATTGAGAGATACCATCGTGACTTGTTGCCTTTCCTGCCAAGGTAAGTTTGTGTCTATCGGGTTATGCTCACCCCAGCAACAAAGTACTGATAAATTCCATGATAGATATATTGGTGTCCTCAACGTTACCTTTCAGAAGCAGCCGCGCCGCAAGTCCACCGTGAGGAAAGACGATCTTGCTGCGTCGGGACGGGATCATGCAGACCAGAATGGCTCCACTCTCCCCGACGCCGGCGGCGGCGAGGAAGCCAGTAACAAAGCACTCGAGTCTGTCGGTTCGGACAGTCGCCCGAGAGTCATCAGCCAGTCGATGCAGGGCAACCAAGGCCCGGTTCCCACCGTCACCTTTGTCGACAATCAGCACATTCTCCCGCGAAATCTCCTTCAGCCGTCCCCTACCAGTCCCAGCAGCTTCGGGCGTTATAGGAGCGCGTCTGCATCTGCCCAGGGCACAGGCTCCGACCTCTATGGCGGCTCTCCCTCTGCCGCCAAAGGCCCCGTGCAGGCGCTTCGACCGAGTCTTCAGGATCGCCACGCCAACAGCTGGGGGGCAACAACGGTGAACAAGAAGCTTCGAAATGAAGTGTTCAACGATGCCTTCCTGAAGCAGCCAATTGCTATTCATCGGCACCGCAAAGGCCAACACCGCACTATGCCCCGGACCTCTCTGCACAAAGTGCTCCGCCCATCTGGTTCTGATTCTAACCTCACTCATACGGCCCGGGACAGAAGGCTCGGGAGCTCTAGTCTCTCCATCGAGGAGCCCAGTCCACAACCCAGCCCAATGATTCAGAGCTGCAGCGACCTGGGGGACATTCGCCCAGTCGTCTCGGCCGAGGATGAGCCAGAGCCAGATCCAAAAGACGTCACCGGGACCAGCGCCCCGGAGCCCGAGATCCTTGGAGACTCGTCCCCTGCTCAGCGAAAGAAGAGACGGTATTCAGGAACCGGTCTACGGAGGAAGCCCAAGGATGTCAGGGACTCCCGTGGCGATCTAAAGTATTTTGAGGAGGCAGATGACGCCGGCTACAAGTCGAATAAGGAAGACATGACCCCGAGGAAGCCATTGGAGAAGCCCGCCGTTCAACTTTCGGAGCCACAGTGGCAAGAGGGTCCCTCTGAGCCCGAGGAAACCCGGCAAATGTCTGTTGCCGCCTCGGCTGCGACCTCTGGACCAGCGAGCCCGACGGCCGAGTTTAAGAAGATTCCCCGTCCCATCAACCCCAAGGAGGCTCAGACCCAGCAGGACTCCCGCGTCGAGTACTTTTTGCTCCTGGAAGATCTCACCGCGGGCATGAAGCGACCTTGCATCATGGATCTCAAGATGGGCACCCGACAATATGGTGTCGATGCCAGCCCCAAGAAGCAAAAATCACAGCAGAGAAAATGCGCCCAGACCACGTCCCGCGAGCTGGGCGTGCGCGTCTGTGGACTGCAGGTCTGGGACGTGGCAACCCAAAGCTACGTCTTCAAGGACAAGTACTACGGACGCAGTCTCAAGAAAGGCCACGAGTTCCAGTCCGCACTGACACGGTTCCTCTACGATGGCGTCGATAGCGCCAGCATACTGCGACACATTCCCACCGTCCTGGCCAAACTTGCCCAGCTGGAGGTGATCATCAGGGACCTGCCCGGCTATCGCTTTTATGCAGCGAGCTTGCTCATGTTTTACGATGGCGAGCCTGCAGACCGGGACAACAACAATTCGGTCATCGATGATTCGACTACCGACTTTGCGACCGACACGGAGGAGAATCATGCCGCGGCTGCTAGCAGGAGACAAAAAAAGGATAGAAGGGAGATTGACTTCAAGATGGCGGATTTTGCCAATTGCGTCACGGCCGAGGATTTGAGTTCGCGGTATTCGCAGCAGCCGTCTTGTCCGCCTAGACACCCTGACGAGCCGGATCGCGGATTTTTGAGGGGGCTGAGAAGTTTGAGGGAGTATTTCTTGAGGATCCAAAGGGATACGAGGCGCGAGATGGGTCTTATTGGGGGGTTTTCTGGAACACAGCTCAGGACCTTGACTTCTGCCGGTGAAGATGATAGTGACGCTGATGAGGGGATGGGATATCATGGGTTTGGGTTTGACGAGGAGCAGGATGAGGAGGAATTTGTTAGTGAGTAGGATGGATGGGAATGAAATTGGGAAAGGAGGAGAACTGAGAATGGTGACGACTTTATGTCATGGGTGGACAAAAGATTTTTAAACTGCACCGAGGACGTTTTTCATATCGACAAGCCTCTTAGCTACTACCTGTTTTATTATGGTGGTAGTAAGAGGAGGACGGAATTGCCACGAGGAGAAGCAAGGAACGCGACATTGATTAAAAGGACACAACAAATAAGTAATTAGATGAATTTCAGTATGGATACCTTTGGCTTTTATGATGTATGTATTTTTGCGTTGTCGGTTGGGTTGGTTGGTGCGGTTTGGCATGGTTTTGGTTTGTACTTGATGATGTGAAGGAGGGAAAGTCTCCGTATGATTCGATCAATAATATCACTTAGCAAGCAAGCAAGCAATTGGGACAGAATGAAAGAATGAAAGTATGGCAGGGAGGTAGCGATGAAGCAAGTAAGCAAGCAAGCGAATTGACATGGGTTTTTTTATCTTACCGGCAGGCTTGATCAACACCTCAAGGTACTTCCAGTTTACTTCCAGTTGATGTATCACACTCACATGTCCCCCCCCTTCTGATTTACCTTCCCTGCCACATGCAGATAGGAGGGCACCATAATACAAATACTCTCTCTTCCTTAATTGCCAAATAATCGAGTACTCCTCACCACAGGGGAAAAGAGAATGGCGATTGAACGATAATTGTTGATGGAAGGGGACTTGATTATTTTATTCAAGGGGACGCTGACTGTTGTTTGTTTTGTACTCGAAATGGAAAGAGTGGTGATGGCGTCCGGCTATTAGATATAGAGAGAGATAAATGCAAAGGAATGGTCGTTCTGCATCGTTGTTTCTAGTCCCTCACTCAGGCTTTGGTATCTTGCGTCATGATCTGGTTCAACCCGACCTCTCTTCTGTGGTTAGATCACCCCATAACATAGATCAATACAATCCCTAAGACCTGGTGTACATGATATCTTATCAGAGGTGCCACTTTTTTGCTCACGATGATTCCCAGCTTCAGATATATCTTGTTTGTATGCTTATCTTTAATTCGTAGATATATAAACTCTACAGTTATCTATCGCTGGCAACCAACCAACCAAACCGGCCTTCCTTCCCGAGGCATTTCTTGCCGGGCCTTCTTTTTTTACCCCCTATGCTGGATTACCATACCATCCAGTTGAATGTAAACATGTAAAGAAAATGACAAGAATGCCAATGCAATGAATGCTAACAACAAACACGAATTAAATCATGAAGAATACAAGAAAATACCGATGACAGTCAGTTATTCACCAGGAGTAGTACCACTTTCCTCAATAGCACTCAGGGCAGGATTATCCACCCCACCACTACCAACAAAACCGCTGTCTTCCGCTTTGCTCGTCGTCTCGTTCCCAGTGGTATTCGCAGGTCTACTTAGATCAGTCCCAAACCCAGCCGCCATCTAGAATCTAGCTGGTGGCCCGGCCCCCGGCATACCCGCTCCGCCGCCGCCGGGCACTGGTGGCTGGCCCGGCTGCTGTGGTTGTTGGCTAACTGTGCTGCCCTGTTGAGACGCTTGTTGGCCAGCTAGCACTTGACTAACGGTGGCACCCCTTTGTCTCGCGCCGACGGTGTGGTGTGAGGTCGACGGGTAGAGCCCCTGACTCGACGAATCCGTCCCCTGAGCAGCTAGCGTCGCGCCAGAGGGTGCTCTCTGTGGAGGGTGCGCCCCGAACCCTGTCTGTGCAGCATATGCCGCACCGGCATACTGAGCCGGTGACGGGCCCTCTATGCCCGCCGTGCGTTCGACATCAAAGGACCTGTTGGCGCTGCGGGTGGTCGAGCGTGTTATTTGAACACCCGAAGAGCCAGCCAGGCCCAGCTGCACGGGCGGCGCCGTAGCTCCAGCCTGGCGACGACCTCGCTGGGACTCTCGACCTGCCTGGAAGTCACGACGAGCTGCCTCGATGTTGGTGGCACGGCCTCGGTCGGCCGACACATCGCGGCTGTTGAGAGTATTGTCATATCCCCAGTCATCGAGCCCGTCCGCCACGGGGTTGACCGTGTTGATATCCTCAGCTGCGCGCTTCTCTGCCTCTTTACTAGATGTCGTGCTGTTGGAGCGCTCCAGCATCTGGTTGGCAAGCCTCTTGGCTTCCTTCTCCTTTTCAGACATCTCACGAGCGGTGGCGGCGAATTCATCCGTGACAGTCACGCTGTAGGCGGGGTTCTTGGGCCCTCCGAGAGCGTCATTGGCACCGCCAGGAGGGTGGATTGGAACGCGTTTGAGGGCCATGGTGAGCGCACACATGAACTTGGAGCGGCGGGTAGCACGGACTGCATCGTTATGCCAGTTGGACTTGTGCTTAATAACCAACTTAAGTGTCAATTTGTCACAGTCGCCGACACCGCCAACGCTAATGCTGATATCCGGCTGGAAGTCGCGGCTGTTCTCGGGCGCGCGTACGAATTGCTCCATCTCCAGGCGAAGAAGCTCAATGTCCTCGAATGAAGTGTCAAAGGCAACGTTGACATCGATGCACTCCTTCATGGCCTTGCTGCGTGTGACGTTTTCTATCCAGTTGTTGTTGAGCTGGATGTTGGGGACCTGGACCACCTGCATCTTGTCGATGCGGGTAAAGACGGTGTAGAGCAGCGAGATCTTCTCCACGACCAGCTGGATCTTCTCGGGCCCTTGGATATCAACACGGTCGCCCACATCGTACGGATGCTTGACAAAGAGAAAGATGCAAGAACCCAAGAACTCCTGTGTGGTGACAGCAAAGACAAAGGACAGCGAGAGCAGCGTGGTTCCCGCCGTGGTGAGGGTGGTGATGAAGCTGCTCTGAAAGACGGCCAGGAAGATGATGATGACGATGATGAGAACAACGAAGAGGAGGACCTTATCGAACACAGTCAAAGCCTGGCTGATATCCTTCATGCTGTTCGCAATCGCTTTTCTCTCCTTACCGATATCCACGACCTTGCGGATCATCTCGTCCAGGCTGATATCCCCGTTCTGATCGGCGTCAATCGCGGCGAAACACTCCTCGGCTTCCTCCTGGAACCCGGGCCCGAGCACCTCTGCGATGTCCTCTGCGGATAGCGAGTCCTTATCCTCGACCACGAAAGACATCCAGATGCGGCGGGCCATGGCTTCCGAGCTCCTAGTCTTCTCCAGTGCTTCCACAACAATGGAGTGGGCCGCATTAGGGTTGAAGACCTGCTTGCCTGTGATCTCCGAGGCGATGTTCCCAAACACGGACGTGATCTTGTCGCCGAGGCGACCTACATCGCCGACGAGCCTCATAGGCGTCATGGCTCCGCTGCCCCCCTTCTTGCGTCCGCCCAGCATCAATTCGATGCTATCGTTGATGATGTAGTCCTCTTCGGCAAACTCGGGGCAGTACATGGGAAACAGCGTCCGCGATGCTTCGTACATGAGACCCAGGAGGTAGATCTCGCGTTTGGAGTCCTTGATCCGATTGGCAAAGGATCGCTGGTGGTAACTGATACTAATGAGCTGCACGATGGCCTTTTCTCCGAGGAGGACGCCCGAGGAAATGAAGCACGAGAGAAGGATGCGCTCAAGCGTCTGGACCCAGGGAGGGGTTTCGATCCTGCCCATCTCGTTGTTGAACATGAATTTGAAGATAAGCCAAGATGAGAGGCCCCAGAAAAAGAGCGACAGGGGGATCTCGAGGGCGCGCAAGACGGTGGCGTATTTCCGCGTGCCCGAGCTGACAACTCCGCAGAAAAACATGAAGATGGGGGGCAACACGTGGGCCACGAGTTTGCCAACCCAGAGGGACAGCCATGATATCTCGATCCAGACAAATAGCCAAAATAACGTCTGCCTCGAGCCATCTCCGAGGTCAACATTGTCTCGGTTGCCAGTGAGACCGAGGATAAGAATGGGCACGCCTAGCAGGATGGCGACGGGAACGACATAGACGAGGTAGCGGGTGACGACGGAGAAGCTGACAATCTTGTTGTAGAGGCGGCCCATGGCATTGAGCGAAGTCTCGTCGGTCATGCTCGAGCCGGCTCGCTTGAGATCTTTCTGCACACGTCGCCGGCCGGCGGGCCCGCTCCGGAAGATGTTGTGCTTCTCTTCGTTTGCATCCATCTCGATACTCTGTATGGTTTGATCTATCCTGCGTGCGCCTGACGAGCTGGCGTTGCTGCGGATCTGTCGAAGGGGTATTTCTTGCATATCGTTGCTCATTTCGTGGGTTATGGGCATGAATCCCATATTCCGTGGTGATTTGGGGGATCTTAAAGACATTGGCCTTTAAAGGGTCCCGATGTCTCGAGACACGAGGTTAGTGTGTTGGCTCGCGGATTGCGTCAGGTGTGGCGCGTGGGATCGTGAGGAATGTTGGGACGACAGTTCAGTGTCGCATAGCTATTTCTGATGCAGTGACGTTTGTTCCAAGTTGAGACAGGATGAAAGAAAATAAAATAGAGAGCGATTGGACTTTTTCAATGGCAAGATTTTTCTTATACTGCTTCGGCCTGCGAAAAGAAGAGAGTGCGCAAACAAGTCGATTCGTATCGTAGGTGGGAGAGAAAGTGTTCGAGTTGGACAAAGGTGGTGTTAGAAAGAGGGAGAGGCGACACAAAGGTCGTTACTTTGCGATTACAAGGCGGGTATCGAGTCGCAAGTCGCACAGTGAGGAGATGAGTAAACGAGAGTATGGCAGTGACGACAGTATCCGCTCGGAACGGTGAAGGTAAAAAAGAAGAGGTTTATCTAGAAAAGTTGGGGCGCCATCCATATGTGCCTAGGTGAAGGATAACAAATGCAAGCTGGGCAATGGTGGATATCTTTTGAGTCTCGATCTCGACTATGGAGCAAGCCAGGGATATCAGAAAATATTTGTGCAGAGCTCCAGCATGGTGAAGCCAATGGAGAACCCAAATTGGCCACCGGATTTGACTCTTGAGGGTCAAGATGCCAGACGGGGAGGGAAGGTACGGTGTCGTCCAATGGGCACCTTCCATGAGGAAATTCAGAACCCTGACAGAACCAGGGCGAAACAAAACCATGGCGTACCGGTTCCACCCAACAGGGCCAAGTCTCCCAAGCTTTCAGGGGACAGTGGGGTGAACCGCTCCATCGAGAGCGCCAATGACGACTGGCAACTGATGGATCGGCTCAAACCAGTCAAGCCAACTGTGCCAAGTTTTGTGTTTCATCGTGAGAGGAATCACCCCTTGCGCATGCATCTGTTGGCGACTCCACCGATTGACGATCCTGATTGGAGGGCTGGGAAGCCGGCAGGCCGGTTCAGCGGCCTCAAGAAGCGCCACCATGCCACCGGTTTGCTGACAGTGATGGGGGTGCTAAATTTATATATTTTTCTTGATACGGGCTCTGAATTTTCTTTCCATTTCACTCCGTATACCCTCATCTCGCAAGGAAGACCTCGGTCTGGCGGTATAGCAAAGATACAGTCGTGTGTCAGTTATGTATTGCAAGAAACTCATTCACCGAATGCCTCTGGGAGAAACGTGTCGATTGCTGGTATATCATGCTCGATGTTGATAACAAGAGCAAACATCCCGTCTTCTCTGTCCCACCTCCTTGCAGTTGCAGTGCAGTCGTCGTACACTTGTCATACACTGGAGCCGCTGGTTTGAATTTACGTAGCAAAATCCACTTTACCGGTCTCGATCAGCATCTCCTCCACCGCGGAACACAGTTACATGGATCTCGAGATCGAGTCTCGAGGGGCTGAGTTTTGCATACGAGGGACCCCCTTTTCTTGATCAACTTTCATTCTGGTGTACATACTCCGTACCGAATGTTTTAATGGGCCGAGGTGAAGCAATAGCGGTACGTTGGTTTTCTTCGCCGCAATGGCTACCTCCATCGTCGTTGACAGGAGACATACTCCTATCCCTGGTGCGGCGTTCTGCCAATGTCACGTCTCCTCTCCCGATCCCAAGAAACATTATCTGCCATCTTAACCATCCAGACTCTGGTAGACGAGACACTTGTTGTCTAACCTCGAAACAAACAAGCAATGAGAGAGGACACGGAGGACTGGATCAACAACGAGTCAGAAACATGCGCAGAAGCTCGATGAGGTGCAGAGAGATCTACACTACATCCAAGAGCAACCAACGTCATCGAAACCCACTAAGGATTGCGATCAACAGGTTCTAGCCTCATATCTAGTTAATGGGCGGATTGTCACCTTGTCAGTTCCCCTGACAAGCCTGACAAGTCGCAAACGGCTTTGTTAGTTCAGCCGAAAAATGCCCTACCGTATGGAGTAGGCACATCTCCACCGGGAAGGAAACCTCTTTCACTGGAAGTTGTAGTATCATCAATGTCCTTGTTCACCATATAAACGGATCAAGAGTCGGTCAGTTCGTATGTCCATACCCCGCTTGGTCGTAGAAGGTGAGCAGTCACGACAGTTTTGTCCCTCTATCAATGCCCAAAGTAGCACAACATGAATTGGCCACCAGAGACCCGACCCAGGACCGGTAATAAGCTCTCTCGTATCCTCGGGGTCGCATATGGCCAACGGTGATCCCCCGGGTCTCCCGGGCAGGCGAACAGTGAACCGAGGGTGGTCGTCGGTCTCGGCGATGATCAAACATCAAAACGAAATCGCTATATGATGCCGCCCACGGGTACGGATATAATAAAATGAGGCTATTATCGGATCCTGAAATTCGATGATCCGGGTAGGGGACTTTATCGTTGTCAAACTTCACTTCCCGAGCCCCTATTTTTGTTAATAAGGCTCCTTCAAGCAAGTTGCGCCAAGACATCCGGCTCAGCAAAAGATAGATGCTCAATCTAAAAACCACAATACCAAAAACAAACTCGGACAATTCACTCCTTTTTGTCTTTGTTAGATCGCTTTCAGTCAGTGCCTGGCGACTGATTGTCTCATGATGACTTGTGAACTGAGGGGTGTCAATGGAGCAAAATCGCGGGGAAGAGGCCGGGTCTTGGCGAGACGGAGCTTGGCCATAGCTTCCACTGAGACCCAATTTTTGGTGCAGCCGATCGACGATAGCTTCATCCAAACGTATGATGTCCTGATACTGATATCGCAAAGACTGAAAGCTTGACCTGTGAAATACTCGAATTTATTCTGTTTGCTATTTGCCACCTATTATTTTAGCATCTTGCTTTTTTGTTCCTAAAATGCGCGGCTTTCGGAGTGGCACCCGGCCATTCACCTGTCTCCAGTGCCGGCTCATCACCGGCAGGAGTACCCGATCGATCACAACGCCCCTCCATTCTCTCCGGCCAGTTCGACTACCAAGAGGGATAGCCTCATACCACAGCACCCCACGGTTACAAATAGACACATCGTCCGCCCCAAAGGCGCCCGTACTTGAACGGCCGAGCCACGCCCCGAAGCCCAACATCGACATCAAGCACATTCGTCTCAACCCTGAGCTTTACGCCCAAAATTGTCGCGACCGCAATTACCAAGCCGCCGCCGCCTACCCAGCTCGCATCAACGACCTCTTTGCCCAATGGCAAGCCAAACAACACGAAGGCCGCAGCCTGCGCGAGCGCGCCAACCTCATCCGCCGTCTCATCGCCAACCCATCCTTGAGTCGTGATGACGCCGACGAGGTCGCCGCGGGCTTCAGCACCCTCACCCGGGAACAGCTGCTCGAAGAAGCGCGCAAACTGAAATCCTCCCTCAGCACCATCGAAGACGCCGAATCCAACCTAGTCTCCGAGATGGAAGCCCTCGCCCTCCAGATACCCAACCTCACTGACCCCGGCACCCCCATCGGCAACGAACCCCGCCTCCTAACCCTTCTTAACGACCACCCCGAGCCAGACCCCAGCTCGTCCGACAAAGTCTGGCGTTCCCACGTGCACATCGGCGCCGAGCTCGGCCTCTTCGACTTCGCAGCCGCCTCGACAACCACGGGCTGGGGGTGGTACTACCTCCTCGACGAAGCCGCACAGCTCGAACAAGCCCTGATCTCCTACGCCCTGCAATCTGCCACACGAGCAGGCTGGCGCCAAGTCAGCCCCCCAAGCATGGTCTACTCCCACATGGCCTCGGCATGTGGCTTCCAACCGCGCGACGCATCCGGCGAGACCCAGATCTACACCATTGCGCAGTCCGCTTCCGACACAGCGCGTAACAAACCCGAGCTCTGTCTTGCCGGCACCTCTGAAATCCCCCTAGCAGCAATGCTCGCCGACACGGTCATGGACGACCCATCCACCTCCCTCCCCCGAAAGCGCGTAGCCGTATCGCGCTGCTACCGCGCCGAAGCAGGTGCCCGCGGCGCAGAAACCAAAGGCCTCTACCGAGTCCACGAATTCACCAAGGTCGAGCTCTTCGCCTGGACAAACCCCGACCAAGACGCTACCGAGGAGCTATTCGACGAAATGGTAGACCTACAGACGGAAATCCTCGGTTCCCTAAATCTCCACTGCCGCGTGCTAGAAATGCCCACCGCCGACCTAGGCGCCTCAGCAACACGGAAAGTCGATATCGAAGCTTATTTCCCTTCTAGAAGGGAACTAGGACGTAATGATGGATGGGGCGAGGTCACCTCGGCCAGTATCTGCACCGATTATCAGACCCGACGGCTTGCTACACGGGCCAAGTTGCCCAGCGGGAAGTTGATTTATCCGTGGACTGTGAATGGCACTGCGCTGGCGGTTCCTAGGGTTCTTGCGGCGATTCTGGAGAATGGCTGGGATGAGGAGGATTGTTCTGTTGTTATCCCCGAGGTGTTGAGGCCTTGGATGGATGGGCGGGAGAGGATTGGACCCAAGGGTCGGAGGGGATAGTTTTCCTGGCTTGGGGACTGATCTTGGGGATGGGATGAACGCGGCGGCGTTCAGAAAAGC
Organism: Rhypophila decipiens; assembly: GCA_033297075.1. Classification (NCBI taxonomy): domain Eukaryota; kingdom Fungi; phylum Ascomycota; class Sordariomycetes; order Sordariales; family Naviculisporaceae; genus Rhypophila; species Rhypophila decipiens. The sequence continues at coordinate 117,816 of MU858085.1, read as the reverse complement.
ATGATTACTGTATGTATTCTTGAGTAAATTGATGTTAGAGGACGAGGTTGGACCTGGCCAACTTGTGGGTGTTTGTACGATAAACCGATCTACCATTGAGTTAATATAAAACATTCAGCAATAATCATGACTACTCAAATATTCGGCCAACACTCGTGTATAATATACTCTGAATAATATCCCTAGCTTTAATGGCCAGTATCTCTAGCGCTTTGTTCACATATTTGTGATTGTTATGCTTTCTGTCTGCTGACGTTTTGGCAACTCGTACGGATATATCCCACAAAATCGATCTGGCCACCAGAGATGAGGGGAGTAATTCCGCGGCTGAAGCCATCCTGACCCCATACTGATGTGACAAGTTGGCCCAAACCAGCCTCAAAACATCTTCTTGAAGACATGATTCCCATACCTCTTGTGTGAACTGTTAAGAGATGCGACAAGTAAAAAGTACAGAACGTCAATTCCAACAAGAGGAATTTAACATCTTCCAAAGGAGTTTACATTCACACTTGCCCAGGTAAAGGTTCTATACCTCAGCCAATACCCAAGTCAAGATCCCTCGAGACCCTGATCTTTCTATCTCCTGTAGGCTGTATGTATCAGTCCGCATGGGAACAAGAAAAGTATCACCCGACCCTGGCCTAGAAGTTCATGTTGTCGTTGTACCCAATAAATATCCTCTGATACATATCAACTGCTGTCGTGGGCTTGCTTACTGCTGGCCCATCCTCAAGGTGAAGGGATAACTGACTTGTAATAGTTTACGTATACACCGATAAGCTAGATTCCTTGGTTGCGATCTCTCCCCTCAAAATGAAACACAAAAAAGTCCGCAATTTTTCATGATTTTGAGCTCTCCCCCTCCTTTCATTTCTTCCTGATCCCTTTTGTTTGGATCCTGACAGCTGGGGCCCCAAACGAGCGTTATGGCGAGAAAGTGTACTGTTCGTTGTAGGTGAATTGGACATAATTTCTTGACGGCACAATATTGAGGAGCATCCATGCGGGCCGTTTGGGGATGGGTGTGTCGGTGTGTTGGTTAGTCAGAACCGCTGAGGTCATCACAAGGTCCAGTCGTAGTTCACACTCAACAAAATATCTGGAATGGATCACAATGGCACAGTGCACAGAGACAAGTTAATTAGAACGTGTATTGATAGTAAAATTGGGAATCATCAAAATTAAAGTACAACCCATGCAAGCCTCCCAGTAAAGGACTTTTTCCCCTTTATCATGATCATGAGAGACGAAAAAACAGAAAGAAAACAGCTCTAGGCGTTAACCCATACCCGAATACGCCGCATTAACCCGAGCGCGCACTGCAACTCATCGACACGGATTCCAATCTACTTGTGAATGGAAGAGAAAGGAAAAGTCATCTTCGGTCGTGATATTGGTTCTTTAGTCGACCTCCTCGACGGTAGGGCCATCGTTGTCATGGCTGGCACCAGCGCCAGGGAAGCCGCCAGGAGCGCCACCGGGAGCACCAGGGAATCCACCAGGAGCGCCACCGGGAGCACCGCCAGCACCATAAAACTTCATCATGATGGGGTTGGCAACGGCCTCGAGCTCCTTCTGGTGCTCCTCGTACTCCTCACGAGTAGCCTGCTGGCTCTCGTCGAGCCAAGCAACGATCTTGTCGATCTCGGTCTTGAGGGTCTCCTTGTCGGAGGCATCAAGCTTCTCGTCGACCTTGGGGTCTTGGAGAGTGTTGCGGAGAGAGTAGGCATAAGACTCAAGACCGTTCTTGGCAGCGACACGGGCACCCTCGGCTTCATCCTCGGCCTTGAACTTCTCGGCCTCGGCAAGCATGCGCTCGATCTCCTCCTTGGACAGACGGCCCTTGTCGTTGGTGATGACAATCTGGTTGGTCTTGCCAGTGCCCTTCTCAACGGCGGAGATGTTGATGATACCGTTGGCATCGACGTCGAAGGTGACCTCGATCTGAGGGACACCACGAGGAGCAGGGGGGATGCCGGTCAACTCGAACTTGCCGAGCAAGTTGTTGTCCTTGGTGCGCTGTCTCTCACCCTCGTAAACCTGGATGAGCACACCGGGCTGGTTGTCGGAGAAGGTAGAGAAGACCTCGGACTTCTTGGTGGGGATGGTGGTGTTGCGGGGAATGAGCTTGGTCATCATGCCACCAGCAGTCTCGATACCGAGGGACAGGGGAGAGACATCGAGCAGCAAGATCTCGTTGGTGGACTTGCTGGAGGTGTCGCCGGAGAGAATGGCGGCCTGAACGGCAGCACCGTAGGCAACGGCCTCATCGGGGTTGATGGACTTGTTGGGCTCCTTGCCGTTGAAGTAGTCGGTAATGAGCTTCTGAATGCGGGGAATACGGGTGGAACCACCGACGAGAACGATCTCGTGAACCAGACTCTTGTCGATCTTGGCGTCGGTCAGGACACGGTCAACGGGCTGAAGGGTGGAGCGGAAAAGATCCTGGCACAGCTCCTCGAAGCGGGCACGGGTGATGGAGGTGTAGAAGTCGATACCCTCGAAGAGAGAGTCGATCTCAATGGAGGTCTGGGCGGACGAAGACAGGGTGCGCTTGGCACGCTCGCAGGCAGTGCGGAGACGGCGGAGGGCACGAGCGTTGGTGGAAAGGTCCTGTGGAATGGCATGTTAGCTTATGTCGTGAAATAAGAAAACATGAAGGCGTGGTGTGCAGTGAAATGACCCCTGTTGCTCGGATTTTGAAGGCATTGTAATTGCTCGCCCCATGCCTCTAGCAAACCAATTAAATGCCTCCAATTTCTCACTTTAAGGCCTTCTCTGTTGCCAGAAAATACGTCAAGCAAGAAATTGGAGGGCGTGGTAGCTGTGTCTGCAATGGGTAAGGGGAGTGACCAAAGGGCATGTGGGTCCACGCTAAAATGTGTGTGGGTCCCGAGCCGAAGGCTTCACGATCCCGAACAAAACCCCCAAAACGCCAAACAAAAGGGATCAGGAAGAAATGAAAGGAGGGGGAGAGCTCAAAATCATGAAAAATTGCGGACCTTTTTGTGCTTGCGTTTGAACTCGTTTACGAAGTGGTTCACAAGACGATTGTCGAAGTCCTCACCACCCAAGTGAGTGTCACCAGCGGTGGACTTGACCTCGAAGATACCCTCCTCAATGGTGAGGAGAGAAACATCGAAGGTACCACCACCGAGATCGAAGATGAGAACGTTGCGCTCGCCCTCGACCTTCTTGTCAAGACCGTAGGCAATGGCGGCAGCAGTGGGCTCGTTGATGATACGGAGGACGTTGAGGCCAGCGATCAAGCCAGCATCCTTGGTGGCCTGTCTTTGGGAGTCGTTGAAGTAGGCGGGAACTGTGACGACAGCGTTGTTGACGGTGCCACCGAGGTAGGCCTCAGCGGTCTCGCGCATCTTGGTGAGGATCATGGAAGAGATCTCCTCGGGGGTGAAGACCTTCTTCTCGCCCTTGAACTCAACCTCGACGACGGGCTTGCCGGCGCGGTCGATCACCTTGAAGGGGAAGTGCTTCATATCCGCTTGCACCTCAGCATCGGCGAACTTGCGGCCAATCAACCGCTTCGCGTCGAAGACGGTGTTGTGAGGGTTCATGGCGACTTGGTTCTTGGCGGCATCTCCGATCAGACGCTCTGTGTCGGTGAAGGCAACGAAAGAGGGTGTTGTCCGGTTACCCTGGTCATTGGCAATGATTTCGCAACTGGAGAGAGTGTTAGTCTGTGTCGGCCGGGGCAGGTTTTTTGAAGATTTTCAACTTACCGATCCTCACGGAAGACACCGACGCAAGAGTACGTCGTGCCCAAGTCGATACCGACAGCGGGAGCCATTTTGTGTGATGTGTGGGTGCTTTCTTTCTAAGTGGGAGATAGTTGAATGGTGCAGTTGTTGGAGAAGAAAGATGTGAAGATGTCCCAGAGTGTGTGCGGGAAGATAAACAGGAGTAAAAAGTTGTGGAAGAGGAATTGATTTCTGATGTTCAAGTCGAAATGTTCTGAGAGCGAGGGAGGGGCAGGAGCTCCCAGCATTTAAGCCGCAGCTTCCAAAAGTTGCAACTTTTCGATGAGCTTCTTTCCGTTTCCTCAACCCCACTACATGGGGGTACCACGAGGTACTCGGATGACCTGGCAACCTCTGGTAACCGCCAGACACCAATAGAAGCTTCGCATTCAGACGCTACTTTTCGCTTTGCTTCCACGGTGGGCCCAGCCTCACAGCCTCCAACCAGTCAAGCACAGGCTGCGCATTGCAGGTTTCGCCTTGGAGCCACTTTTTCGTCCCCCTTTTGGGTTATTCCCCATGAAAAGGAACCTCCGAGAGCACGATAGCAAAAGAAGGTTCGTCACCAACCGCTTCCTCCTGCTTCCCTATGGTTCGTTTCTGCACGAAATTTGTCCATGGCAAAGTTCATCTTGGTTTTTCTTGCCCCTTGCTGTCACTGTGATCGGAACCATTTCCTTGGGTTTCAGGTTCCACTGAGATTTGAGTTTCGGTCAACGGTTTCTTGATCGAAACAGGATGACAGATTCTGCCTGATGAAGCTGATGGATGGTTCCAGCCTTCCAGCCCCGGCCAGGAACCCCGCCCATCGTGGAAAAAAGTTGGCGATGCAGCCTCGAGAGCATTCTCAAGTGTTCGATTAGGTGGTTCATCTCTTCACGGATGATTTGCCTTTGAACGAACACAGTTTCCCTTGTATGCCCGACGCACATATCAGATCCTAATCGCGGGCATCGTCGTTTCAATCGAAACTTAATTTCAGTATGTGGCGATTGGGCAACAATGTCAACAAACTGGTCGAGGTGGATGGTTGTGCAGTTACAGCCACAGAAAAGGGGAGAGAAACCACCAGCCCCAAGCCTGATTGACCGCCTGTCGCAGGTTTTCCTTTGTACCTCCAAGTACCTCCCGCGACCCACCCCTGTCTCTTTGGCCCCTCCTTTGGGTGCCTGATTCTTTCACCGCAAACATCATCATTACTTTATCAAGTGTCCAAGCTTTCCACAGATCGGACTGTCTGCCTTACCAAGCCAATTGTTTATGAACCTGCAAGAATTATCACGATTTTGGTCACTTCCTGCTGCTTTTCCTGAAGTCGTGAAAATCCGACTGTTCATGTTCAATTCGGTACCCAAGCGGGCATGAATGACGGGAGCTCATCCAGCTCCCCACTCCAGTCGGAGCCGCGATAAGATAAGGATTTCTTGTTGCCCCGCAGTGATTTTACTTGTGATGAGAGGGGCAGACGGGCGGAAGTTGTCATCAATGACGACTATCTGATGATATCTGTAGATACCGGTTGGCAGTAGCTTGGGAGCTTCTAATCCGTCCAATTGCGCTTACTGAGCCGTCTGCATTCTCGATTTTGCGTGGTCTTGGCCGGCAGAGCATCCTACGACATCCAACTTGGTTCGATACTCGAATGATCAGCCTCCTCATATAACATCACCAAACGACAATTTCAACAAAATTCAACATGCTCATCAAAGAAAGCCATGCCGACGTGCAGACCGTTGCGAACGGAAAGGAGACCTCTATGAGTTGAGCTTCACCCCTCCGTTAGTCCGGGGCATAGCTCCAGGATGAGCTTCGTAGCGGACGGACCTACTGACAAGGGGCAACCATGATGGATAGGGATCTTCCTTTTTCATCCCACAATCCCAGGATATCCAAATGCGTGAGGAACACCTGGCACATTGCCACCTCCTTTTTGCCATCATCTCATCTGACTTTTTCTCTCAGACGGTTCCCCGGAGTTGTGCTCTTCAGCGAGATCTACCAAGGTCGGTCATGTTCGGGTCCCGGCCATCCCGAACCTCGGCCCCACTAACAAGACCTAGTCACCGGTCCGGTCGCCCGTTTCGCTCGTCAAATCGCCGGTCAGGGGTACATTGTCGCCGCACCCAGCAGCTACCATGATTTCACCGACTCGGAGCCACTCGCGTACGATGTCCCCGGCACAAATCAGGGCAACGAGTGGAAGGTAGTCAAGACGCTCGAGTCCTACGACGAAGATTCCTACAAGACGGTCGACTACCTTCTTTCCTTGCCAACATGCACCGGACGAGTCGGCACAACAGGCATGTGTCTAGGCGGACATCTTGCTCTGCGGGCCAGTCTGGATCCCCGCATCACGGCATGCGTCGCCTACTTTGCCACAGATGTGCATAGTCGCACGCTGGGTCCGAATGATGGGCCGAATGGGTCGTCCACGATCGAGTCTACTAGTAACCATACGCTTGACAAGCTGAGTAAGATCAAGGGCGAGGTTGCCATGATTTTTGGGATCAAGGACACGCATGTTCCTGACGCGGGGAGGGATCTTATCCGTCTGAAGCTGCGCGAGGCGGGCGTGTGTTTCTCGTTTCATGAGTTTGCGTGGGCTCAGCATGCTTTCATCCGGGACGAGCTGAGCAAGGGGCGGTATGACCCTGCTATTACCAAGGCTTGCTTCGAGGTCCTGCTTGAGATGTTTGGGCGGGTGCTGAAGACGGATCTGGGCGAAGCGGATGGGAAGAAGCAGGAGGTTGAGCATCTTTGCTAGCGAATGCGGTCTGGTGGGTGACCATTTTTATATATATCCTTGGTCTGAGGAACCCTGGTCTTGGCTGAAAGGCTCCAAGTTTACGTTGTCCGCGGTTAAGCAGACTACCGGTTTGTTATCAGCATGGGGGAAGACCGAACAACCCTAAGAAACTTTATGATTATGAACCATCACCAGCTGGAACACAGAATATATAGCTGGAACTAGGTATTGAGCTGAAATTATGAATCACCAGCTGCTCAGTCAGTCCGTCTCGGTTCCATCAGTTGTATGTATGTTGCAAATGGTGACTGGACGGGGCAGAATATCAGATATGAGTCCTGCTTGTCAGTCCATGTGATTTCACGAACGGAGGACTTTACTCCCTTCTATCTAAAAGATGATGGTCTTGTGGAGGTGGGTGGATGATACTCGCATGGCACTTATTCGTTCTTTTCTCTGAGAGTGACCGACTTGAGCAAAACGACGACGACGAAGACAAGAGGCCTACCTCTCCATCGCCCTCCTCCTGACAAGTTGTGCAATTATTGGGACCGCTTTCGTGTCCAAGAGAACGACGAAGAGACAAGAAAGAGGACGAAGAAACGATATGAAGACCGACCCCGGGGTAAGAACGGCATTTGGATTGGGCATACAAGTTCCCAAGATGGCGGTCGAGGCTACTACTATGATGGGCTTTACCACTTACATATGAGCAACCCGTTCTCATCCTAGACACAACAGCCCACACCAACAAGCACGAGAGTATGGTACACTTGTTTGGTGCTCGATCAACTTCGAGACCTATATCAACTCCTACTCCAGTTTTGTCATGTCAACCCACTCGTCAACTGCTGAGCTGGTTGCCCGTTTGGAGGTCGGAGAGAGAGGAGAGAAGGGGGCTGTGAGCCAAGTCTGGTCGGCAACACTCCCCTTCAAGAGGTAATTAAAAGCATGGAAATCCGAGATGAACCATCCATCCTTGTAGGGGGATCTGTTGATGCTTTGATGATGGTGTCTTTGTGTATGATAGGGAAGGTGTGGGAATTTATGTCGCCCTCGGGTTGTCATGCCCCTTGCTGTCTCATCTCCTTCTTCCACATTGGAACCTACCTAGGCTCGACCATCTCCGTCCATGGGATCTTGAGGCGTATACTTATGGTGGCCTGTGCTCCCATAGCCCTCTGCTAGAGGACGTGGCTAGTCGCCTCGACTACTCTACAGAACAGCTTGCCGAAATGGACCGGATTGTCCGAGAAAAGAACAAGGCATACCAAGAAGTATACCAGAAAGCCCTCCGTGCCAACCCAACCCCCGAATACAAGGTGCGGGAAAAAGAGCACAATGAGAAGCAGAAGGTCACCACCCTGGAGCGACAAGACCTTGAAATACATCGGTTCTGGAACGGCAGTCAACCAAGGTGTCTGAGCTCGCGGAGTCCGACAACTCCAAAGAAGATACCGACTATTTTAAGCACATTGGGATCGGGCACTCATAATGCAAGCCCGTCTTCGCAATCACCAAAATGGCCTCCAGACTCCGCGCTACGTCGATGCTGCCACCTCAAGAAAACGGATATAAAGTGATTATGGCTAAGAGCAAATGAGTATTTCTCAAGAGTCTTGTATAGGGTGTTTTAATTATCAGTCTTTCTTAAAGAGTCCGCCGTCAAAGTAGTCAACTGCCGCTGATAAGACCTCAGCGAATTACTGATGAGCTAACACCAAAGAAACATGGTTAAACATAGAACCGCGATATCAGTCACTCAGTCAAGGAGAGGAGAGAGATAATCGAATTTGTTGTGTAAGTATGTGTGGGTGTATATACAGCCCGTCCGACCGTCCCTCCCAGGCCTGAAAATAGGCAATACCAGTCCAATAAAATCCAAGATACCAAGTCCAAATACCCATGCCAAAGAAATGTCCTCATGATGTGCCAGGCCCATCAACACCAACACATAGCCTGCCACCATATGCAAACCCAATCTCTACGAGGTATATAATCACTCTTTCTTCTCCTCCTCAGTCTCAAGCCCCAATTCCCGTCGAATCCTCCGCCGTCTCTCCGCCTCCGACTTCCTAAAAGCAGCATCGTCCTCCACCGGCGGCGGGAACGCCTTTTTAAACGCCGTCCCCACATCAACCCTCTCCTCCCGACTCTCCCAAATATCCTCACTGCTCGGCTTCCCGCCCCCATATTTCTTCTCCTCCTTGGCCCGATAATGCTCCTTGATCGCCTCAGCCTTCCCCTCGGGGCTATAATTCTTTGTTCGCATGCAAAACCAAAAGTCATCCCATAGTTCCGAGCATGTGCGCATCTCCCCGTATCGGTAGACTGCGTTGATTTGGGAGCCGGCCGTGTGGCAGTGCCATGCGTAGTCGAACGCGTCGCGGCAGGACATTGTGGTCGGCAGGGAGTACTCTGACATTTTGCGGGATTCGGGGGATCGGCCTTTTGCGGGCAGTGGTGGGGGGGCGATTTCTTTGGGCTGTTCTGGAGTGTCGGTTGATTTGCTCCAGGGGAGCCAGGAGCTGAATGAGGATGTTGTTGTTGTTGTTGTTGTTGTTGCTTGGGCGGGGGGAGAGACAGCGGCTGGAGGAGGAGGAGGAGGAGGAGGAGGGGCGGCTTTCGGTTCGGCTTGTTCCATGAATGACTGGAGGAACTTTTGGACTTCGATTTGGTCGGGTGTTTGGGACGCTTGAGGTTGTTTCGGCGTTGTTGTTGACTGCTGGGAGGGGAGAGAAGGAGAGGGTGTTGTGCCCGGGTTGGGCGAGGGCGTCGAGGATTGCCAGAACCAACCCATTTTGGCGATTTGAGGACTGCCTTGAAGATTGGATCTCAACGAATGTAATTGACAGCTGCTTTTAACAAAAGAGCTGTCTTGTTCGATTTGAAGCTTGAAAGAGAAGCTTGGTGAACAGAAAGGAGTGAGGAGAATGAGGGGCAACGAGGGGGTGGTCGTGTGTAGTTGCTCAGTGGCTGCTGTCTCGTGATATGGTAGGGGACTCAACCACCAGCACTTGATGCAGCTCAAAGAGGCTGCAGCGGTTGCAAACTGCTAGCGGGCCTCGAGCCAATCAGATAAGGACCGGGTGCTGATTGGCTGCTTGGCGGTCGCCAGCGGGCCTTCCCGGCCATTGGCTCAAGATGTCAGCAATGCTTGGCAGAAAGAGACCCGCTATGACCTCACTGGCTGAGGTCGAGCCTTCATTCACGTCTCATCCGAACTTCAACCTGCCTTGTGCCCATCAAGGCCCATCACCAACCATTGCTTGAGTGCTTTCTATAATCGCCATGAAGCAATGATACCTATGCGTACCCTTCCGCGGCCGGCGGCCTACCGGTTCGCCCGCCCGGGGCTTTCGCCATGTATCGCGACGCCGTTCCCTGTTTATTCACCTCGCCGCCGACTCCCTACCCAATGCGCCTGGAAGAGCGATCTCACAAAGGGCGACAATAGCGGGCACATTTCCACCGCTGAAAATGAGTCCATCTTGTTTTTCGATAGTAAGTCCTTCTGCATGTCTAAATGGCCTCTACCACCTCCTAACACGGAATGCAGACTTAACCCCCCTTCGAGTGGGACCCATTGTGCTATGGCAACCTTGGCAGACCGAAAGGGACCTCAACGACTTGATGAACAGGTACCAGAGTTCATCTCTCGGGATATTTGACCCAATAAATCTTGTCAAGCGCGCCATCTCGGACAAAGTGCCCATCCAAGTTACCGAGATCATTCCTCGGTTAAAGGACGGTGGTGCCTTTGTAAAGTTCACTCATCCCGAAGGAACATCACCAAAGGAAATTCAATGTAAGCCATTTATCACCCGGTGTTCCCTGTCTCGAGGTATGGTTTGATGCTCACCTCTCACTCTCAGCTCAACTCTCAGCCCTCCTCACTGAAAAGCCTCTCAAACCTTGGTTCAGCCCTTTCCGGAGCGTGAGGTCAGGACTGGTTCAGGGCGTACCTTGGCTGGAGGACCTTTACCGCCTCCCAAAGAGCCGCATCAGAGTCGAGTTTGTGCCCGCGTCTGACGAAGAAGCGCCTGCCGAGCTGTCCCAAGAGACGCTCTACAGTCTCTTTCGCAAGTATGGCAAAATCGGAGAGATCACGTCGCAGGCTTCGGATTCCAAGGTCAATCCCCGATTTGCCTACGTCGACTTTGCCCTTGTCCGTGACGCCATCATGGCCAAAAACTGCATGCACGGCTTCATCCTCCGCGAGCAGGGCAGCAAGGCCGCCACACGACTCCGTCTCTCCTATGAGCAGAGAGTCAAGCCGCACCACATCTGGAACTGGTTGACAAACCACCCACGTATTGTTATTCCCCTCGCGGCCGCCTTCTTGGCAGCCTTTACTGTCATCGTGTTTGACCCCATTCGCGAGTTTTTTGTCAAGGCGCACGTGCAAAAGACATTCGAGTTCACCGACAGCAGATTGTACAAGTGGTTCAAGAGCAGGACGAACGACATTCTCACGTTCCGCAAGCACAAGGCCGAGCAGGCTGGGCTGAATACCCTGTTCACACATAGGAAGGACCTGATCGACAGTATCAAGAACAGCCTCCTCGAGACGATCGACACCTTTATCGTCGTCCACGGACCGAGGGGCTCGGGCGGGAGAGAGCTCATTATGGATCAGGTTCTCGAAGGCCGCAAGGACGTTTTGGTGGTAGACTGCCGCCCGATTGTCGAGGCACGTGGTGAGGCCGGTTTGATCCGTAGACTGGCCTTTGAGGTCGGCTATCGCCCCGTGTTCTCGTGGGCGAACAATCTCAGCAGCATGGTAGACCTTGCTGTCCAGAGCACCACAGGCGTCAAGGCCGGCTTTTCGGAAAACCTCGAGTCCCAAGTGGTCAAAATCCTCCAGACGACAGCCTCTGCTCTCAAGGAGGTGGCACTTTCCGACCGAAAGAAGGACGCAAAGGACGAAAACATGTCGGAAGAGGCCTATCTCGAGGCTCACCCGGAGCGTCGACCCGTGGTGGTGATTGAGAACTTCCTCCACAAGTCCGACGAGAAAGGCATCATTTACGACAAGATCTCTGAGTTTGGGGCCGCGCTGGTGCAGTCCAACATCGCCCACGTCGTGTTCCTCACCAATGATGCCTCGTACTCCAAGACACTTACCAAGGCATTACCGGATCGTGTCCTCAATCAAATCACCCTCGGAGACCTGTCCCCGCGAGTGGCCAAGCAGTTTGTTCTGTCCAACCTCGACATACAAGAGGAAGAGACACAGAAAGCCTCCGAGGAAAACAAACATGAAAACAGCGAAAAAGTCGATCGGGCGGACCTAAAAGAGTTGGACGAGTGCATCGACGTTCTGGGCGGTCGTCTGACCGATCTCCAGGTCTTGTCTCGGAGACTGGTGAATGGCCAGTCGCCCAACAAGGCTGTGTCTGAGATTATCGAGCAATCGGCCTCGGAGATTTTACGCATGTTCCTCCTTGCCAAGGACAATGCGCCCTCTCCCGAGCACAAATGGTCTGTCGAGCAGGCGTGGTACCTTATTCGGGAGATTGCCAACAAGGAGTCTCTGCGGTATAATGAAGTGTTGCTGTCTAATACATTCGCCTCATCCACCACGACATCGGCCCCCGAAGGAGCGCTCGAAGCCCTGGCCAATGCCGAGCTGATCACCATCAGGTCCAAGCACGGCAGGCCGCAGACCATCCGAGCCGGCAAGCCCGTCTACCTGGCTGCATTCGCCAGGCTCGTGTCTGACCAAGTGGTGGCAGCCAAGATGGACTTGGGTATCCTTACGGAGCTATCCAAGATCGAGGCCAAGAACATTGACAAAGTTGAGAACGAGCTGGCTCTGCTCGGCTCGTTACCCAGTCAGCCTAAGCAAGCTACCGGGAGGACCAACTACCTGTTGAGCAAACTACAGGCCAGTCAGCAAAAGATTGAGAGCTATGAGCAGGAAATGGGTATGCTGAAGAAGGTTCTTGCCGAGATGTCGTGATGGATGGGGGCGGTCAGTTGTTGACTTTTAGATTTTCTCAGTGTTAATGATGAAGCCGGCGTGCCAGGTGTATATACATGACCCTACTCAAACAATGAAGCACCGTTGTCGACATTGCCTGTGTGTCAATGGTCTGCCAGAGAGAAAAGAGGCCGAAAACATAGAGATTTCAACTCCTTCCAAGGTCAAGGTGAGCATGTTTCGTCCCAACCTCGGGCGGGTCGTCGTCCACGGGCCACGCCGACCAACCAGAGCCACCCATGACCCCCGTCCAGCCCTTTATAAGCACGGATTTGGACGAATGTTTTCAACTGGAGGGGATGGCGGCAACAGCAGAGATGAGCTGGGTATAGCCTAGCGGTCAACGCGGTGAGTTGGCTAACGTCATTCCGAGCCTCTGTACCCCTCCGGGCTGCAGCACCACGAGGTGCCGGGTTCAATCCCGGGCACGAGCGATATGAACGATCACGATCGACGAACGATTCCTATTCTAAAAAAAAAGCCCTCTGCTCGACTGAGGGGACTTTTCTCGGGGCCCTTCCTATGACTGTTCCACCGTTAAGTTAGTGGCACAGGAGGGGGGCCCTTGAGTTTTTGCCATTTCTGGCGATTTCTTTTTTTCACTTTTTTTTTTTTTTTTTTTTTTTTCCTTCTCTCTCCAAGAAAGTTCTTGGCCATGTTTATCTCTTTACTCCTTTGGGGGGAGGAATCCCTTTTTATTGAAGCAAGGTTGACTAAAAACTCGTTCCGTTGCCCCCTTCCATCATCGTCTCTGAGCAACTTCCTGACTCTTTCCTGATCCAATGCCAAAGCCGTTCCAGAATCCGTTGTGAACTGGACCAACGACTGGATCAACGACTTCAACGATCCAAGATGGCGCCGGCTGGTGTAAACGGGGTCGGTAAGCCTACACCATCAATTCCCAACGATTGGCGAAGCGCCACTGACTTGCCGGTCAGGAGCCGAGTTACCCTTGACCGTTCCAAGTGTCGAGTCAGTGAACATACTTGGATCTGGGACCGTTAAAAACGATGTCAAGATACCAAGATGGACCACCGAACTCATTATGGGCAGGTCGTTCCATGTGTCAAACGGGACTTGCGGGACAAGACAAGAGACACACACACACAGAGAGAGAGAGAATGTTTTCTTTCCTCTCGTTCATGGGCCGACTTTTCACTCACTTCCTGCTCCAGTCGCCTCCATCCATTTCACATTTTCGCTCTTCACATTCCTTGTCTTTTTGCTTTTGTCAGTTGTTTGCTCTTTCTTTGGATAGGATACCAAAATCAGCAGCCAGGTCGTGCTGTTAGTGGACGACCAAGACAACAACGAGAAGGGGCCGCGGCCACGCCCTCACCATCTCACATCTCGACCGTGACACAATGGCGGCTCGTCCCAGCAGCGTAATAGGCTCCATATGGGGCCACGGCCACAACGAAACTGCCCTCGTAGCAACAGATCAAGCGCAGTACCTCACCGACGAAGAGATTTCGCGCTTCCTCGACGACCTCGACCATAATGGGGATGGCATGATCGACTACGACGAGGTCGAACAAAAGCTCGATGCCGTCCATGATGAGCTGATCCCTCAGCCGAGGGCGCATAACATTCTGGCTCGAAAGAGGTCGCAGCTTATGAGACGGTTGACACGGTTACATAGTCGTGCGGGTAGTTCCAGCGCCAGCGGGACCAGAGACAAGGAACGAGAGTCTGGGAATGGAAGCGGCAGCACGAGTGTTTTGCGAGGTAATGCCACTGGGGAAGAGCACACAGGTACAGGTATGCACCTCCAACCAATGAGTATGGACGGCGGCGCGGTCCTCTCAGCAACAACCACACGCGCAACGTCCATCGGCAGAGGGGGCGTCCTCGGTCGAGTACTGTCTATTTCGTCACGACGCATGACGACGCCTGAGAAGCATTTCCAGAGGGGTCATCGGCATACACACAGCCAAGGGAGCAGTAACAACCACCACCGACACGAGTTCCTCCGCAGCATAATCGGGTCCGACGCAAGAAGGATACCGCGCGAGGAATTCGCCAAGCGGGTCAAGGAGTGGAACATCCCGTCCCTGGAACTCAACGGCCGAGAGTCCAATCGGGATTATGTGCGCAAGATGTCTCTCTTCCGCCGGATCCGGGCATACTGGGCTGTCCACGGGCCCGAGATTGCCTTCCTCGTGCTCGTCGTCGGGCTGCAGCTTGCCTTTGGAATCTGGCAGCTGGTCAAGTATACCCGCGAGCAGTACGAGGACGCGTTTGGATGGGGGATCGGCATGGCCAAAGCCTTTGCAGGGGCCTTGTATCCGACCATGTTCTTCCTCATCATCAGCATGTCGCGATATGTCTCTACCTTTTTGCGAAGATCGTACTGGCTCGGTCGGTTCATCAACTGGGACTTGTCGCAGTCGTTTCACGTCAAGATCTCGATTGTCGCCCTGGTCTTTTCGACGCTGCATACGATTGGCCATTTGACGGGCACGTTTCGGATTGCGACCGAGGAAGACAGGGGAGATGACGTCGCCAGTCTTTTGGGGGATGCAGCGCCGCCTGGTGGTGGTAAGTTGCTGTATCACCATTTTGTTGTTTCTGTGCCGGGCATCACGGGGATTATTGCCTTGGTGTTGTTTTATTTGCTGGCCTTATTGAGCATGCCCGTGGTGAGGAGGTGGAACTACGAGGTCTTTCAGCTGGGCCATTTGCTCATGTACCCCATCATTGGCTTCTTGATCGCCCATGGGTCTGCCGCCTTGTTGCAGTACCCCATGCTGGGGTTCTGGATGATGGTGCCGACTGTCTTTGTTCTGGCCGAGAGGCTGTTTAGGCTTGGGATGGGGTTCTATGACATACAGGCTACGGTTCGGATCTTGGACGGGGAGACAGTCGAGGTCACTGTTGTTATTCCCAACCATTTGCAGCGCTCATGGGTCTACAAGCCAGGCCAGTATGTCTTCTTCCAGGTCCCCAAGATCAGCCGGTTCCAGTGGCATCCTTTTACCGTCTCGGTCTGTGTGGGCAAGAAGATTCAGCTGCTCATCAAGACGGACGGGAACTGGACCAAGAGGCTCCGCGAGCTGGCGGACGAGTCGGGGAAGCCTACTGACATCATTGTTGGTATCAATGGTCCGTTTGGAGCACCGGCGCAGAGGTTTTACGACTACGATCATGCGATTATTGTCGGGTCGGGCATCGGCGTCACCCCCTTTTCGGGAATCTTGTCGGACCTCCAGGCAAGAGACGATGCTCTGCATGCTGGCCCTGGCCCTGGCTCACCGCTGGACAAGATGAACAGCTGGAACGGGTTTGGCTCGTCCATGGCCGATTCCGAGAGACTCCCGCCAGTGGATGAGAACGAAAAGGCCGCGGGTCAAAATGATCGACGAAGGAGGCAGACGGAGGGAAATCTCTACACGGAAGCGGCCGCCATGAGGAGGGGCAGCACTCTCAGCGGTAAAAAGCCGGCTCCCGAGTACCGCCGAGTCGACTTTCACTGGACGGTGCGCGAGCGGAATTATCTGCTCTGGATGTCGGAGCTGCTCAACAATGTATTCACCAGCCAGCAGTGGCATCGGCAGCGGAAGCTGGCCGAACAAGAGCAACGCCGGCTGAGCAAGCAACGACAGCATCAATACGCTTCCTTGCCGGTTTTGCATCTCCAGCGGACAATGTCCTCCTCCAAGCTCCAGATGCAGCGGACCATGTCGTCCAGGTCCAGACAAAACTCGTACATCCCGCCCCCAAACCTCCCATCGACCCCTTCAGCCGTGGCCGTGGCCGTGGCCGTGGCCGCTTGCTCGGCTGCAAGTCCCACATCCCCGACCTCGCCAACTTCCATCCCCGAAGAAGGAATCTACCCAGACCCTTCCTCCCCTCTAAGCCCCATAAGCCCATTCAGCACCGGCTTTCCACGCGGAACCCTCTCAAAGCCCCCCACCAGCATCTCCCAACAACAAATGCCCCTGGACCCAGAAGACCTCGACACCCTCCCCAACCTAGACATACGAATCCACACCCACGTCACGGGCATCCTGTCAAAGTCCCGCAGCATAGCAACGCACATCTACGCCTGGCTCCTCGAAACCCACCGCACAGCAGAACACCCCGCCTCACCGCTAACAGGCCTCCTAAACCCGACCCAGTTCGGCAGACCAGACTTTGTCACAATCCTAGACAACCACTACCAAGACATGGTCCGTCTCCGGGCACGAGACATGCGGAAACGCGAACTCGAACGGGAAGCCAAAGAGCGGGAACGCCAACGACGCGTCATGGAGAAAGAGCGCAAGGCCAGGGAGCGTCGCGAACGAGAGAGGGAAGAACGTGAGCGTAAACGGCGCGAGCGAGAATTACGAGACAGGGCGGCTGTTCAGTATCGGATTAGTCGGCTCTCTTTTGGGAGTTTTCGGTCGGGAATGGGGGCGTTTGGTGCGACTTTTCCTCGCAGCGGTGGGAATGGGAATGGCAATGGCAATAGGTTAAGCCAGCATCACCGGAATGCCACGTGGAGCGGAGCGGGGAATTCTTGGGGTGGTAACGGGGGTGCAAGTGTCAGGAGGAATAGTGTCCTCTCTGGGGGGATCACCAAGAGTGGTGCTGGTGGTGGTCGAGACAGCAGCACCATCGGTTTTGCAGCAGCAGCAGCAGGAGGTGGTGGTGGTGGTCACAGGCTAAGCCACGCCAGGAGGAGGAGGAGGAGGAGCATCTTCAGCTTGTTTGAGGCCGACGGGAAGAACCTCAGCACCTACAACATCAATAACCCGTCTGACTCGGACATGACGCTTTGTTCGACTGGACAGGTTGATTCGTGGTATGTCTATTCATCCGCGACGCAGGCCAATACTGCTAATGCCGCAACCAGCACCACCACCACTGGGCAAGGTCCATCACCAGGTGAATCTGCTACAACCATCGTCGCCAATAACAACACCAACGACGACGACAACCCCAGCAACAGCAACAGCAACAACAACCATCAAAGTATGACGATTCCCCCCCAGGCAGGCCCAGAACCACCACGACCAGACAGCGTCTTGATAGAAACAGCAATCGCCCACGCAGTCCACCTCGAAGAAGCAATCCCAGAGGAAGTCTACATCGGCTCCTCCTGCTCCTCAACCAGCCAATCCAGCAAAGCAAGCCATCACAAAGGTCAAGCCCAACCCCTCTCAGACCTTGTTCCAAACCCTACTGGTACTGGTAGACAAGCAATCAGAGGCAGACCAACCCTTCCAACCCTCACAACAAGTACAAATCCAAATCCAAATCCTCGAGCTGCTACAGGAGGGATACCAACAAACCTAACCTCCTCTCGCACCCTATCCGTCGTCGGCGGTCTCGGTGGAATCAACATCGGAATCGGTCTCGGAAACACCACCACCTCACGGGATCCGCCCGAGATCCTGAGAATAGGAGTCTTTTACTGCGGCACCCCAGCAGTAGGCTCCATCCTGGCCGATCGATGTAGGGCTCTCACGGCACGGGGCCACGCTGAGGGGACTGGGATCGAGTATCATTTCTTGACTGAAGTTTTTGGTTAACTAGCTCTGGCCTCAATGTCTCTTATTGATCATTTTTGTGATTCCTTTTGCAAACAAGGTCCACCCATCATCCTCAACTCGTTTTACAGTCAGATGTCAAGCCCGTTGTCTGGAGATCCTCAAATAACCGTCCATTTATTTGTATTTATTCATCATGGCATTTTTCAGGCCGCCTCGCAATGGAAACAAAAGGACCATTGGGAGTGGTACTCGGAGTCTGGGATTTGTTCAATGTTTTCCTTGTCTTGTATTACTGTTAGACACTCTAGTTACTTGGTAGCTAATAATGTACTGTACTACTGTAGGTAATTATTCCAATTAACACTATCCATCCTCCATCTCCGTCCGTCCAAGCCAGGCAATTTCCGCACGCAGGTGTACTAGGTAACGTGATAGGTATTTTCAAGACGCACATCATGGAAGAGGAAGAAGACTCGGTTCTCCCAGCGAATAATCCTTGCCCACGACGCACTGAGCCGTATCCACATCAGTCGGGTCCGATTCCGACGTCGCAGTGAGCGTCACCACCGCGAAGAAAGCCGCTTCGGGTACAGACGACTTCTCCTTGTCCACCCCAGCAGCGACGTAGACCATAACAGTTTCCCCTTCGTCAGCCACGACCAACTCGTTGGGCACCGCGACCTTCCAGCCCTTGTCGCTGACCGAGGCACTCAGTCTGTACACGTCCCCTTTCAAGAACGGCGTCACGTCGTTACCCGGGTGCGTGGCATTGACGCCGCCGTCGGTGACCTTCCCCTTGTGTTTCAGTTCAAACCAGCAAGGTGTCCCCCACCTGTGCGCGCCGCCATCGTTGTCGACAACACGCTCGTCTTCCTCCCCGTATTGACCGAGGTAAACCTCGGACTGGCTCTTCCTCAAAAGGCTCAAATGATCATCCAATGACCTCACAGCAATGGTATACGACAAAATCCCCATTGTGTCCCTCTCAACATCAACAATATAGATATGCAGCCGGTTAGCCTCGTCGATATACTCAAACTGGCTGCCCGAGTTGGTGCCCGCATGAAACAGAGCGTCGGAGAGCTGTCGATAGTCGCCTATCGTAATCATCGCCTTCTCCTGGCCACCCGGGCGGACAAAATCCACCATGTTGATATCCTGCGGGTTGGCATCAATCACCCACTGAAAAGGCTGCGGACTGTCGCGGGTCTTGGTCTTGGAGATCATCACACCATGATCCGGACAAAAAGAATCAGGCCCCATCCGGTCCACCACCTCAATGTCGTAGTACTGATATCCGCCACCGTCGCAGAGGGGGTCCGTCGAAATATTACATCTCCACGAGAGGTCTCCACGTGGACCCAAATCAATCCGGATTCCAAGGTATTGGTGCGACGAGCCGTTAAAGGTATCCGGGTCGACAGCTCTGGCGGGAATCCTAGGGACGATAACTACACCTGAATAAGCCAGGGCGTCGCGGGAGAGATTGAGGACGTTGCGTGGATGAATCAGCCCGATCTTGAGCTTGTCGCGGAGAGTGTGCAACGAGCCCATGGATCCGCCTTCGAGAGCGGGAATCTTCCATCGCGTGTGCGGGCCGCCGGCACCGTTGAACGAGCCCCGATCAAGCATACTGAAGGGGCCCGAATAGGCGCGGCGGGCTGGGCTTGAATATGGATTATTATCTGCGCTTCCATGTTAGAGTCTTGATCTGGGTTGATCCGGGCGGGTGAAAGTTGGACAGGGAAAACAAACAGTTATCGCCAATTCCGAGGAGATGACTGAGCTCATGAGCATATGTGCCCATCCCAGAGCTTTCAGCCTGCGTCGACGAACCTCCGCCCGCGTTGGGCCAGATAGTAGCTGCCGCAGCCCACGAAGTCCAGTTGACATATCTCGTGCTAGCCCAGTTCGACAGGGAGCTGTTTAGCCCGGCTGGTGGTCCAAAATCAGGGGGAACCTGTTGAGGACCGGCAAACTTCATCTCGCCAAATTCCTGCCACGTCGAGGATTCGTCCTGCCCTGCCGAGAGGATGAAAACCAGCTCAAAGGCCGCCGCCGTCTCGTTGCCCACCTGGGCCCTCCAAGCCTTGAGCGCGTCTGTCCGGATATCAACTCCACAGGGCTGTTTTGGGCAAGCGCCGGGATTGAATCCATTGGGATCAATGCCGTACTGCCACGATAAAGCCGGCAGGCGGTAGGGCCCAAAGGCGGTCAGGTCAACACCGTACTTTCCAAACGAGTCCGTCATCCAGTACTCGTGCAGAGTGTGGTTGTTGTTGAGCGTCACGTTGGGATAATTGAGCAGGTCCTGGTAGTACTTGGGCACCTGGTCGCGGGGAATTCCTGAGGCGGGGAGACCGGCGGCCGGCTGAGGATTATTGAAGACTGTGCTGTTGGTTGGCAAGGTGACCACAAAGGGCAGATCTTGGTAATCGACGGCAATGAGGGCGATGTTGAAGTTGCGGATTGAGCCTCGGATGTTTGGGTCTGAATATGAAGTGCCGGGGACACGTTTGAAGTGGCGAGCTGGTTGACGAAAACACAAAAGCAGATTAGAGGATGGCCGTTAACAAGGAGGATGAGGGGGAAAACAAAAGCTTACCCGTCATGTTATCAGGATTGATCCATTCTTGACGATCAATGGCTAGCCACGTTTGTTAGCAGAATTCGACTGGACGAACGCCATTGTTCGAACATCTTACGATCGAATGGTGACATCTTCGGGTCTCCGGGGATGGGTTGTCCAATACCATGGCAGGTAGGCACTGCCAGGAGGCCAACTGCCAACACCGAAGCCGTGTTGAGCCTCATGTCGAGTCAGAGAGTGCAGATATCCAAACTAAGAACAAAAAGGTCGGTTCCGCCGAGTTCGCGGCCGCCAAGATGACACTGGGACAGGATGCGGAGTGAAGTCTGTAGTTGGGCATGGTTCGGTTTTAAAAGGATTCATGTTGGTGTGACTTGACAAATGCTGCAGTCCATGTCTAATTTCAAAATCTGGACGAGGTGGAACAGAAGGTGCGCTCTGCATCATTGCATGCGGGTTTTGGTCAGCGGTGCAACCTGCCCCATCAAGGCAGGCAGCATCGGTGATGATCACTCTCCGGTATCACAGTCTCACTTTCCTTGGGCGTTTTGCAGACATGGTAGGAAAGGTAGGAGCGAGTAATGATGTCACGTGTATTGTTATCTTGTCAGAACCTAATCCCCGTCGCAGTCGTCACTTCCTAAACACCTGCCGTTTGCAGAAGGAGCCCAACAAGGATCACGACGGTTGTTCGTCAACAGAACGCGGGGCATTACTACCTTGAAGATAAGTGCCGCAGCACATGAGTTGGTCAAGGGCGTTTTTTGTAGCATCATATACCCCAAGTTGCAGTCGCCAAGTCCGATCGAGGTGATTCAGATGTGGATGTAATTCATTCACAAGGCTGACCAATGACATGAATGAAATTCGTGGCCGCTTGTCACACAAAGCCGCCATACTCGCCAAGATCATCGAAGCGACATCTGCCCTGCCCGTATGACACGCTGACACTGCTCATTGTAGTCTTCAAAGTCTTCATGATGTTTGGTTATTTGTTAGCTGTGATACTTGGTAACTTGGACATGTTTTATTTCCGCTGAGGTGAAGCCAACGCTGCGAGGAACTCTCAGCAGTTTTACCGGCCACAGGAAGAATTGCAATATTCCTGGTTCAGA
This sequence comes from Rhypophila decipiens, assembly GCA_033297075.1. Classification (NCBI taxonomy): domain Eukaryota; kingdom Fungi; phylum Ascomycota; class Sordariomycetes; order Sordariales; family Naviculisporaceae; genus Rhypophila; species Rhypophila decipiens. The sequence continues at coordinate 96,138 of MU858085.1, read as the reverse complement.
ATCAAGACTAACTTTATATAGCAGAGGTGAAGGCAGACCCTGACATTGTGTTTTCGGTGAAGGCGGCATAAGTTGGCGCCGTCTGGTGATAAATCATAAAAGCAGTCGATTGCAGCAACTTCTGTATGATTCTAGATTGGAATGATCGATCTCGTGGTTTCATGAAACATACAGCCTGTACAACGCAGACACTCGAATTGATATTTTCGATTACAAAATTACACCAAAGTACAGGAGGTCATTACCAGACCCTCTGGGCGTTGATTTTTCGCAGACTAGGGAGGACTCGTGAATACCTGGGCTTTTGAGGGGATACAACTCAGTCAGCTTGGAACTAGTGCCCAGGATCTAATATCAAGTATAACCCGCAATAAACTTTCCTATCCTCTATATATGATGACCCGTTAAAGTCAATGGTGAGCGCTGTCACATGTGGAACAATGACTGGGTCTACCGTACCTGAGTCACAGAATTAAACAAAGTGGACTGCATATATGCACACTGTAAACAAACAGTCTTTCAATGTTCAACAGCCAACTGACCAGCCCGGATTGGTTTCACTGCTAGGTCAACCCCATACATCACGTCGCCTTGATCCCCTAATCCTATAAATAATGAAGGTCAAGAGCAGCTGTGATTCCCCACACCAGCCTCCTCAGAACAGTTCCGACAAAGAGACATAACATTCCTGGCCAAATACTTACTTCTAGCTTCTTCCCCGTCTTTTAACTTTGGTGCCTGATCTCCATTGACACCTTGCTCGGTTGGCCAATCACATGCTGTCTGAGAATAAAGCAGGGCCTGTCACGTGACTCTGTTGCCCTACAGAGCTCTGTTGAGATGCTGCCCCACTGCAGTAAACTTCACCAAAGTTAAACTTTAGACTTTCCTGTCCCGGTTCCTCCTGCGCACCATAAAAGACACAGCACCTTTCAATTCTTCTGTGCTTCTTTCTGTTCTCTTTCCTAGAACACACACCTTCCAGCCTTTCCCCGGAAATTGGATCTCTTTTCAGAATAGAACCACTCGACAATCGACAACCGCCCACAATGACACATGAGGTGTTTATGACAACCGTCGTCGCCAACAACGAGGTGACCAGGGCGCGTGCACTCCTCCGTGGCTTTACAGAGATTCGTGAGCGACACCGTTTCACAAGGGTCCGCCATCTGACACCTGGCGCCAAAGGTCTGCCAGCCATCAAGGACCTCCAGAAGGAGCGGGGGCCCAACGCCCAGGTGTGGCAGGAGCTGCACCAAATCTTCACCAGGCAGTCCTACATCATCCAGGATCGCGTCGATGTCACCGACGAAGCCCTGGCCGCCATCTCAACTGGCGGCCCGGTCAACATCGGCCAGGGCAAGATGCACCGGCTCAGGTTCACCGACCTGCCAGATGTTGTGAGCAACCGCAACCCTCCGACCAACACACAGCGCAAGGTGATCGAGATCAACGATTCCAGAATGGACAAGATCCTCGCCCAAAACAAGTTTGTCACCAAGAACGAGTACGTCGAGGAGTCTTACCACTGGTGGCACAACGGTCTCGAATATGCCCTTGTACAGACCCTGCCTGTCCCGGCCGGCACCGACTTGGACAACTACATCCCCAACTTGGCCGGAGTCACAAATTGGCCCCCATTTGCCATCTTGTTCGTCCGGATTCAAGTCGAATCGACGCCGGACGGCATGCAACAGGCCCATGCACGGCTCGAGAATGCTCGCAAGGCCTTGATCGGCGTCTTCGACTTTAAGATCATTGATCGTCGGACCCACGACACTCGAATTATGGAACCACGGCAAGTCTAGAAGGCTGTCGGCACCGAAAACTCAATAGTGTCGGGTATTACAGACACGGAGGAGGAATACTCGGAGGAGGAAGACTGGGAGGCGACTGTTGACGCGATTGACGAGAATGGATTTGGAGCTGGCCCGTCCCCGTCGAGCACCCACCGTTTCAATACCGACTTGAACAATACGGACATCGACACCAAGGGCGGCAACATCATGTCAGACGATGAGGCAGACGATGAAATGTTGGAGGATAGCCATTACATCGCGACCTCTAAAGAAATGGTTGATGGCAAGGGACATAGCAATGAGCACACCAATGGTAAGTACGAACCTGACCTGACTTCGGTCTCCAATGGCTAACCCAGACCGCAGATTTCTCGAGTGGAAACCGCAACAGTCCATCTTCTTCCAGCGAGCAGGACCCGCGCCTCGATGATACGGAGAAATTGGCAGCCACATTGGTTCAATCCATACTGGCCCCGGGGACTCAAAGTCTACCAAGACTCGGATGAGCAGTTCAAGGGGGTTAAACCCTAATTTCCAGGGAGTGACTGACAGTATGGCATGACCCTGTGGAGCCGATGCAGGCTCGTACAAGTCCAAGGCATATACGAGGGGTGTTGAAAGTGTCTTGACATGACTTGGGAAGATTACTCAGATCTCTGGTGTATATTATCATAATGCGTTCATGTGTGGGAATATGGAGTCCTAGGGACAGCAGACGTATGCGCTGTCGAGGCTGGTCATCATGTGTTTCTTATTTGTATCGGGCTCTTTACTTTGTGGCTGGAATTATTTCCTATCCTGGGCGTTTGTGGGATCCTGACGATGCCCTGATACAACAGTCATGCATAATGGACGATGGAACAATGAACTACATACATCGCTGCTTTATGCAACACCCTTGATCTTCTTCACTTGATGATGAAATATGTGATACGTGTGGAAGTGATGTCGTTACTAGATGAAGGTGAGGCAAGCTAACGAGTGGTGGGCCCTCGCCCTCGCCCCTTTCCCCGCTCCTGTGCCTCTGTGAGCTAAGAACGGATATGGATCTCCTGCCAAGATGCGCGATTGAAACGTCCGTCCTGCATGATTCATAACTCTATTCACACCGCTCCTCACCTTTCACTTACAAGTTCCGATCCACCCAAACATGCGAAATATTTGATTCCACAGCCTGCAGAGATTCATGTTGCTTTTAGGCAATGGTGTATCTCGGGAGGCCGTCGCACGGATGTTTTACATGTCGTGCTCGACGCATCAAGGTATTTCCTCACTTGAAGCATACCTATCTTTGGTTTTAACAACAGCCTGATCAGTTGAACGTTAGTGCGATGAGGGCAGGCCCACGTGTAGACGATGCGAAAAGTCCAAGAGAGAATGCGGCGGATACAAGCCAGAATGGGACCCCGTAGTCCATCATGATGATCAGGGCGGCACCCGGCCAAAGGTCCCGATTAGCAGACACAGAACAGGCTCTACTTCATCATATATTTCTGGACAGTCCTCTTCTTCATCCTCCTCCTCATCAGAGCCACAATACACCTCCAGTCTCACACCCCCGCGAAGTCCAACAACCCCCTTAACAGAACGAGCAGCCTGTCTTTTCGCAGCAAACTTTATCCTCCTCCCCCACAATAACAACACATCATTCTCAGCCTCAGGTGTAGTAGGCACCTCACACTCACAGCAAGGATTCCTATCCTACCTAGCGCCACTTTTACAAACATCCGCCCAAGATTCCCCCCTGCGAGGTGCATTCACCGCCTGCTCCCTAGCCCTCCTATCCAACCTCGAGAAATCCTCCAGCCTAAACCTCAAAACTCTAACCTTGAAAATGCACACCCTCGCTCTAGGCCGAACTCACCTGGCACTAAAAGACCCCAGGACCGCAGAGCAAGACTCAACACTGGCAACAGTCTTGTTACTAAGTTTATTCGAGTCCATAACGGCTGTGAAAGAAACCGAGATGTTGCTCTGGAAAACGCACATTACAGGGGCGATTCAGCTTGTCAAGTCGAGGGGCAAGGACAACTTCTTGAGGGGGGGTAAAATCGGGAGGGTCTTGTTTCACGCAGTAAGGCAACATATCATCAGTCTGTCGTTATCACACGGTCAGGGTCCGCCGTTGGGGGTTGATTTCTGGATGGATGGGGTTGAGGAGGATGAAATTGGGGGTTTAATGGCCACAAGTCAGAGGTTGGTCTTGCGGACTGCAGAAATACGAGCTCAAGTTTCGAGCATGATGGAACGAGTTACGGCTTTGAAGCGCGAGAATCCGGGGAGATCATTGTGGGGGCGGGAAATTGAAGAGATCACGGAGCTTTTGGCGAGGGTGAGGTTGCTTGATCGGGAGATTGCTCAGTTTCTGAGCCGTGTGCCGCCATCTCAGACGCTTACTTGGATCGGCGAGGTTGGTGATCCGAGGTTTTCTGGGAATTTGCAAGAGTCGGAGGTATATCCCGGGCGGGTGGATGTTTATCCGGATGTCATGACTGCTAGTCTGTGGAATACGGCAAGGGTGTCGAGGTTGATTCTCGCGTCGAGTAATATTCGACTTATGGCGTGGCTTTCTAAGCATTCTTCTGGTGGTGGTGGTGATTATTGCGATATGCCAGAGTATATCGTCGTGAGGCAGATCTGCGAGGGAGTTATTGCGGATATTATTGCTTCGGTGCCTGTTTTGTTGGGTTGGAGGCCGCCGCCGAGGCCGGCTGGGTCGACTTATCGCCATGTTAAATTCCCCGAGTCAAGGGCCTTGAGGGAATTGGGCAGTGATGATGATGTGCTACGGAGGGTGATGGGACAATCTGGAGTGGGTTTTGCGTGCGGGAGTGATGGTTTCTTTGAGGGCTCGAACATCAAATCCCTCGCGGGATTTTTCCTCACCTGGCCGCTGGTGTCAATCAAGAACATTGACTTTTGTTCGCCCACACAGCGAGAATGGGTCACGGCGAGGTTGAACTGTATTGCTCGCCAGGCAGGGCTGAGGCATGCAGGTGTTATTAATCAGGTATGTCTCTTCTCGTGACGTTTAATTTGTCCTGTTTTTGTCTAATCGGTGCAGGTCCCTTTTCGATACCCGAGCATGTTGATTCGTATGGATGGCGGAGCGGTGATGCCTAGCCCCATGCCGGGGCAAAAAGTAATGCCATTGTTGAGGAGACCACAATGAAAGCGGCGAATTTAGGATGGAGGTGAACGCTATACCTGGATTTGGTCTGATGATACGGCTTGAAATGCATGGATGGTTAGAGCGTATATGGCGGGCGAACCATCGAAAGAACCATGACGGCTGGTTCAATACACGAGTTCTGGCAAGCTGAGTACTGTACTAATGGTATGGATATCCTCTGGATGAATTGCACAGTTCTGGTTCGGACGGAAGGCCCGGTTGAGACTAAAGAGGGCGGCGAATGACGGGACGCTGGCAGTCGTGCCTTCCTGCCCTTAAGCAAAGGTCAAAGATATCCTGTTTGGTCGGTTCCTGCTCAAAGGTTTTACCGAAGTTCAAACCAAACTGTGGGCGGTTTCTGACCAAGACTCTCAACCCTATTGCGATGGGTCTCTTGCAATCGTCATCCTAAATTCCATGGGCACCATTAATAACCTCAGGATACAACTCAGCTCTCGGGGGTCACACTCATGCTTCAGAACTTGGCAATAGGGTGCAGCAGCGCGATACCACAAACACTGGAGTCACTGGACACCTCCATCATCGACTTGGCGATTGGTACTGGGCTGGGCCGAGGTTCGCCGGACCAGCGCCGCTTCTGTGCCGACTTTTCCGCAGCCCTTGCAGTTCCCGTACTCTCAACACGCTGTTGTCTTCTTCATCGTTGACGACCAGTTCAACATCCAGCATGCCTTGGGCCGCCGATGCTGCACGTGGAAACTCGAGCTCCTACTAAACTCAGAAACAACAACAAAAACGACTCCTTCGCTGGTTCCCCTCTCGTATAATATCTTGTTACCGAAATCATCTCCGTCGGGTGTCACAAGAAGGATGCGAAAGCCTGGGTTCTTAGAATTGGGTTGCCGATTTTCCACAGCTGCTCTCAAATATGCGGCTCAGGACCTCCTTTTGACATGGACCCTGCACCGTTGTCTGGGTGATGTCACCCTCCTCTACTGTGCGCTTGTGTGATACGAACGTCTAGCACTAGAATGATATACTCGTTTATAGTAAGTGTAACTCATATGTCCTGGTTAGGATTCGTTTAGAAAGGCTTACCAACAGGTGAATGCTGACTCTCATTTTCCAGGTGGCGGCGATTTGCTCAGCCATCAACACGCAAGACTCACAATATGCCCCTCTCTCGGCCCGTCCAACGTTGACAAGAGAAAGTCGCCCGATCCTCCAAGCCTCTCCGGACGCCCACGGATTCCTCTCGGTCCCCTTTATCACAATCAGGACATGATCGGCAAGACTGGATGTCGAGGGGCTGACGGATCCGGCAAGGAAAATAATTGGTCCGATGTTGATGTGGAGCTGGTCCGAGCAAGGACATCTGTGCGATAATTCGCTTGAGCCCTGACCGTTACGGTGTCGATCGGAAATAAAAACACCACTTTTCCTCATGTCCTGGGCGTCCAATCATCTGGCATTGGCGAGATCAGGCGGGGCAGTCATTTCCACTCGCCGCTGGAGGATACGAGTGCCACTGCATACCCCAGGCTGTCGAATGCCTGGCCTATGCCTGTTCGGGACACGAGATGCACATCTGATTCCACAAGCACACAGATGCTGCAGCTGGCCGACACGTCGGTCAAGCAATTATCAGGTGCTTTTTGCGATTTTTGTGCCCGAGAGGGTGCCGTCTTTCCGTGCTGCGGCGCGTCGCTGTCATTGAGAATCCTTTTTGTGTGTTTGCTCTGCTCCATTGTGGAACGCAGTGGGTTGGCATCTGGAGGAAGGGAAACAAGGAAACGTTTGCGGCTTTTGTAAGTCTTGTCAGTGGACCTGCGACGGAGCTTCTGCTAATACAATTACAAGGCGAGCGCAAAATAAAACATTATAACGGCTTCCACTGTGTTTCGATGAGATATCCATCAACCATCATAACCCCGCATCTCCGAATCCCTTTGGCACGTTTTCGCATCTCACAGTCGGAAAGCTGCCAGTTGTTTCGCGACGTGATGGGTGCTGACAGTTGACGCACACTCCCCTTACCCCTGTCTTGGCCGCTCAGCCCCCATTTCCCGCCCTACCAAACCAGGTTCGGACAAAGCTTCTCCACCAGGGACTTGTTGCTATTGGCGCTTGGCCCCTGAGAATCCCTGCGACAAGCCATCCAATACCACGGTATATGTGGGGCAGCCAAGCGAGCTAAGCCCAAACAAAATTAAGGGGCCCCGGGCAGCAGCAAAGGCGGAGGGAGTGGGCGACCAGAGGAAAATCCGTCGACAAGCCGCAGGTGCCAGGAAATGGGACTCGACCGGGTTTGATTACCATGGCGTGGAATGAGAGGAGCACTGGAGGAAGCGCTATTATTATCGTCTGATGGGCCCGTCACCCGTATCCCGTATCCTGGTAACCCCGTGATGTGGTTCGTATAAGGGTCCTGGACGCCCAGCCTCCGCGCTGCTTGCTGTTTTTTGCTGCTGCCTTTTCTGCTTTTCTCTTGACAAGCAGTAATGCCCACTCCTCCGCACTCGTTTATATGAGGAGTTTCTAGCGTCACTAATCCTTTTAATTCAGCCTCTTTCCATCGTTGATTTAATTATTTTTGACAAAATAAATAATTAATCACGATGCGTCTCTCGTTTATTTCTTTAACTCTTGCTTCGGCGGCAGCTGTGATCGCCGGTCCCCTGAGTCCCCGGGCCGACCTGGCACCAGCGCTCCCCCCAGACGCCTTCAACACCTCGCACGATGGCCCTCTCAACCTCAACGATGCGAAGAAGAAGCAGTTGATCGTGCCCGGGTCGACCAAGGTCTACAAGGATGACAGTTTCCGTATCAAGGCGCTCTGCTCGAACCCCTCGTACCGCCGCGAATGGCACAGCTCGTCCCTCACCGACGCCCAGCGACAGAACTTTGTCGACGCCATCAAGTGCCTGATGCGAGCACCCAGCAAGGTGGCCGGCAGCCCCGCTCAGAACAGATACGAGGACCTCGTCCGCCTTCACCAGAAGTTCACCCCCCAGGTGCACGGAAACCGCATGTTCCTCTTGTGGCACCGATACTATCTGTGGACCTTTGAGGATATCCTGCGCAAGGAGTGCAGCTTCACCGCTCCCCTTCCCTGGTTCGACGAGACCAAGTATGCCGGCCGCTTCTCGCAATCTTCCATCTTCTCTGCCAAGTGGTTCGGAGCCATTGCCATCCAGGGACGCTGTGTGACGAATGGCGTAAGTTTATTACCACCCCCTCAATCCCTGAAGACAGACCTAACATGCCCAAAGCAATTCGCCAACACCGTCCTCAACATTGGCCCCGGCACGGGCAACGTTCGTCACTGCCTCTCCCGCAATGGTGACGGAGCCAAGACCCAAAACACCAACGCCGCCATGGTCAAGGCCTGCAACGACCGCGACGGATTCGCCAACATGGCTGCCTGCTCTGAGGGAGGTGCCCATGCATGGGGCCACAACGGTATCGGCTCCGTCATGGCCGATGTTTACGCCTCGGTCGGCGACCCGACCTTCTGGCTCCACCACGGCTTCATCGACCGCAACTTCCGTGTCTGGCAGAACCAGAAGGCCTCGCGCAGAACCTCTATCGACGGCAACGGACCCAACGGCGCCATCACCATGGACACCGTCATCAACATGGACGGAATCCGCCCCAACGTCCGCGTTCGGGATATCATGGACACTTTCGAGCAGGGTCTGTGCTACAGATACGACTACTAAGGGCATTCCCTCGTCTCCTTGCGTCGTTCACCTTTGACATCATTAAAAAGCCTTTTTCTTGGATATGAACTCAATTTGGTTTCTTTTGTGCCTACTTTAAGCCACAAATAGGGGGGTCGGTTGGAGCATTTGACCTTTTGTGTGTCTGTGTCGTCATTCGAATATAGATTCCCCCGGCATGCCTGCTTTTTCCCATTGCCATTCATCATGCCCTTTCCTTTCGAACTTGGGTTACCAGCGACGAAAACACTCACAAACATTATACCCCTTTTCATGTCATTTCATTTTACCCGCCATCTTTTAATGGCGGTGTTAATACTTTTGGCCCGGATGACACATGTTTCTACCAGTTGGGTCTGGGCGGTGGTTGGCTTGGTTTGGACGGGCATGGCATCCTCTTTTTGACGTCTTTCTTGTGGCGGATTTGTGTGTTCTGAAATGAAAGAACAAAAGCACATCGCTATTTACTTCAAGTACCTTTTATATATTACTTAATGTAATTTCACAACCACGACGAGGCTCACTTTCCCCCTGCGCGAGAGGGCCAAATTGGTTTATATCCAGACTTTTGTTCACATTCCTTGCAGTGATTGTGTTGTGTTTGAAGCCAAATGAGAAGGAGAGTCAAAGTCAGACTAACACCAGCTTTAAAGCGAGCCAAAACAGACGTCACACCTAGACTTGGCTCAATGGTCATGTCTCGCAGATAACTCTATTCTGACTGCTATCGACCATTTGGGTTACCTAGCCCATCTAACAAGGGGAAAAGGCGCAACTGAAAGGTGGCACCACAAACCACCAACACAAGATACCGACCGTTCATGAAGAGAGCATTCATTAAAAGTCTTTCACACACACCCTCTCGAATTTTCTTTCCATCTCTGTTGGTTTTGGAAAATTTTTTGACACGCAACATGCAAGGACTCGGACTGCATCGACAAAAGGCGCCGCATGAGAGTGTAATTAAATCCCGTTCCTATGCTGACATGGTGTTGACCGGTCGGTTGGTCTGTCTGCCACTTGAAGGATTCTCTTACATTTCCATTACCTCGAAAGGGATATAACAAGTGTTTGGACAGCTGGCGCGGGTACCTGTATCCATACTTCGTATGGCTTTATTCTGGCCAGGCAGGCAGCAGGCAGGCGCAGCCAGGAACAGGAACAGGAACTTCAACTGCTGAAGGAGTCTGCGAAAAATAGATGTCATTTCAGGGGATGGCCCTGTTCCCGGCGACTGCTGGCCTTATTTGTGTAACCGTGACCCGACCATTTCATCACACAGGCTGTTGTGCACTGTGGCACAGAAGGATTTCGCTCTCTCGCTTCACTCATGTCGTTTCGGTTCATATTTTTCGAGCCGGCTCAGTTCGGACTGCAGTCATAATTCCAGGCCCAGCAGGGGGGGGGGGGGGGGGGGAAATACATTTTTCCCGTTTGGTCCTTGGAAATACCGGCAGAAAATAACCTCGTGGACATTGAACCATAAACCGTCGCCGCGGTAATGGCGGACGACGCCGGGGGC
>MU858085.1:0-85952 GCA_033297075.1 Rhypophila decipiens | reverse complement strand
CCGCCCCGCCTCGCTGCCAGCGCCCGGGGCACCGTCCCACCCGCCGACCCCCCCCCCCACCGACCCCGGGCCCGGGGCGCGGGCGGGGCGCCCGGCCCCCCCCCAATTCCTGACTTGGTCATTTTCAGGCAGGCCAGCGGACTTTTACATGTACATACGTATCCGTACATGCACGGAAGTTCAATTTCTCTGGGTTCGGATACATGTAACCCGTACCCTGCAGAGGACATGTAACGTTCACCATGGTGATCAGATTTGTCAGACCTGTCACTGGTCACAGCATCAGATCATCACTGCCGGCCGTCTGGCAATGCCATCCGTCAGTCAACTGACAACATCTACGTATATTGATACTGAACCATTGGCTGTGAGGAAATGAGATCAGATCATACCAGATTAGATCCGATCCACTACAGCCGGCCAATTCCTGCTTAAGGTAGGCATTGTGCCGCCCTTCACAACATGCAGGTTACAAACTATGTAGGCCTTGGTCGCACGGTCAAGGCTGCACAACATTGACTAGGAGGGAATACAAACATTCACGATTGACAGTTACCGGTCGTCTATCTGGGCTCTGTGAGACATGGCCATGCTGCTGGGATGGTTTGACAGATTGACAGATTCTAGGACAGGGATACATAATAGTCTTAATCGTCTATCTGAAACATATCACTTACTGTGTAGGATCTGGAGTGCCTGATTGGGATATTAGTACCCCCAATAGGTATCTCATTCATCTATAGAAGATCTGTACTCAACTTGAATAGTCTATATCGTTATTGAGTTTAATATTATATACCGCAAGTCAGTGCAAGTCCTTGTTCATGTTTAATCTACCTCTTTCTCTATGAGTTCTATCATGTCATAAGTCGTAACTACATATCCTTTCGTTGTCACAGTTGTAATTAACCTGTAAGCTGGAGCTACTAATGAGGTCAAGTCAAGATAACCTCACAATATTTACTTGAGAATCTTTGAACTGGCTTTGTACCACCCACCTACGTTGGTGCGTGCCACCTTCATCACAAGGTAGTGTGCTCAACTCTGGTTGCCGCGGAGGATGAAGAGCAGAAATCACCATCCAAGTCACCATCATGTCAGGTACCCGTGTTTGAGACACACCCCATCCAAACACGTTTGGTGCTGATCCGGCACTTTCCCCGGCCTTGTCGTCATGTCGGGCGGCCGCTTTGCTATTTGCTTACATTGCAATGCGGTAACGCCCGATGAGTTGTGCCTCGGCCCTCCCATCCATGCTCCGGGCTTTTGGCTGCTGCGGGAATCGAAGAGTCAACGTTGGGTGGTGCGTGTCAGCAGCTTTAATATCTTGGTTTTTTGTTTGGCTACGTAGTAAGATTGTGATTAAGATTGGTCGAAAGTGCTGAGTGATGAGACCATCAACTGCGATTGATCACATGATTGGCAATGCCTCTCTGCGATGGATCCCAGACCTGATTCTTAAGTAAATCTCGTGTTTTGGATTAGAAAGCCGTGGACATAAACAAGGCAGGCATGGCGGAGAGCGGAGACAATGGTGCCCCTTCCATACCAACCAACTCCCACAACATATCCAGTTTTTCCAAGGACAAATCAATAATGCTTGTTGCTCTTACTGATTGACATTCTACATGCTCCTCAGTCTCATTCCTAGTGCTTTTTCATGTCTTTCATATGGATAAAAACTTTGTGGCTGAACGTGGTAGACGCCCGCTGACGTCATGGCACGGTGTAACTGACCGGCTCGGCATTTAACCTCACTTCATCCTCCAAGAGAGTCCAGAACAACCCATGCACAACTCACCGTCTCCCATAACCTAACAACCTCACTCCAACAAAATGCCCCTCTCAAAGAAAGACCCCGACACGACAGCCATCGACCCAGCCATCATCCACGCACTAAACATCAATCCCGCCTCGGACACCGAGATAGCATGCACCCCGCACGGCGGCTCTGGATTCGGGGCCTCGTCATTCAAGTTGACCGTCACCACTCCTGCCCCCGATAAAGACAACAAACCAAGCACACAGTCCTACTTCCTAAAGACCGGATCAGGCCCCGAGAAATCAACCATGTTCCGCGGGGAATTCTTTTCCCTAGACGCCATCCATTCCGTCGTGCCGAGTCTCTGTCCCAAACCTCACGGGTGGGGACGTATGACGGCCTCGGAGGAAAAGTTCTTTCTCTTGACTGATTTTTTGGATTTGGGCAAGTCTTCATCTGGTGCTACTAGCAGTAAAGGGAAGAGTCTGAGTCTAGCGCAAAAGTTGGCAAAACTGCATACCACGCCGGCGCCGAATCCACCTGGATATGAGAAGCCAATGTTTGGGTTTTCGGTGCCTACGTGTTGTGGTGCCACGGAGCAGGATAACGAGTGGAAGGAGTGCTGGATTGAGTTTTATGCTGAGAATCGGCTTAGGAGGGTCTTGAGGCAGGGTGTTGAGGCCCATGGGGCGGATAAAGAGTTGAGTGATCTTGTGGATGTTGTTGCGGACAAGGTTGTGCCTAGGCTTTTGGGCGAGGTGGAAAGGAGAGGTGGGATCACGCCGGTGGTGATTCATGGTGACCTTTGGAGCGGGAACTTTGGGCGGGGGGTATTTCTACCTTCTAGTTCTTCTACTGGGACCGCGACCGAGACTGTGCAGGAGGGGAATGGTAACGAGGACCCGGAGAAAGCCAAATGGGAGAGGGCAGATGGCCAGGCAGAGGAAGTGGTCTATGACCCGGCGTCTGTGTATGGGCATAGCGAGTACGAGCTGGGGATCATGAAGATGTTTGGCGGGTTTTCGGGCCAGTTTTGGAAGGAGTATACCGAGCTCGTGGGAAAGGCGGAGCCCAAGGAGGAGTGGGAGGATCGGGTGGCGTTGTATGAGCTGTACCATCACCTGAATCACTTTGCGTTGTTTGGAGGCGGGTATCGCTCTGGTGCGGTGGGGATTATGAGGCGGCTTGTTGGAAAGTATGGGAAATAATAAGGATGGGAGGAAGGTTGTGCTTTATTTTGGGTGTGATTAGGGGACTTGTGAAGTTTTTCATGTGTTGTTGCCTGATCGGGAAAGTTACTTTGTTCCGGGTATTTATTCCATATCGAGATAGAGTCACTCGCATCCGCGTGAGTGCCAGTCTTTGCAAGACGCAAATCATGCTTGTAGAGACAACCTAGTTTGGAAGAGTTTCGAGTCACACAATGCTGCAGTCTGCCTCAAGCTGTGTTTATTCTAGGTACTATGCAAGTCCTCTATAGTTACACGTGAATTATAAGCTAATGCAATGGTGCACTGCAATTTTTACCCTCCAGGGAGGGCATCTGTCCCTGTCAGGTCAGACTGGGTCGGGTTGACCTGACTAACAGCCCCTACTCACTTCTTCTTGGCAATCATGCTGAATCATATCATATGGAGGAAAAATGGCAAGAACTGAAAGCCAGGGGACATGCTCATGGAGGTCGCTAATCTTATCTCCAGTGCTAGTTGAGGACAGACCAGAATCACCCGTCTTGAGTACCTAACCCATCCATGAGCCGGTCATTGTGATTATGATGTCTGGTATCAAAACCATTGGGAAACGCCTTTCAGATACCTATACGGGTTGTATTGGAGAGTACTAGACCTGCCCCCTTCTCGGTGGGGCTGAGGATTGGATAATGCCCCGAAGCCTGCATATGCACTGCAATTTTAGCCTCCCGGGAAGGCAACTATCATGGTGGCTGTGTAAAATCGTTGCAAAATCCACAAAGAAGAGTCAGCTGCCCGGTTTGACAAGCACTGCAATTTTAGCCTTTGGCCCTTTAGGGAGGGCATCTCTCATGGTCAGGCTGTGGGAAGTTGCTGCGGCCGGCTTTCACAAAGCCACGCCATGAGGACTGGACTGGTACTGTCGAGAAATAGGTGACTCTTCTTGTTGTTGGCCACTGTTGTGATTTGCTGAATGTCATTGATCATAAATAATCATCACGCTTATGAACAAAGGTCCATGGACCATGACTCCTTATTTATGAGAACTGGCTAACACCAACCCTCTGACGAATTATATGATTACCACCACTACTAAGATAGTTGATATACTGTGTATTATACCCTGATTCCCCATTCCGAGCCAAGTAATAAGTCTACGGCATCATCATAACCATTCATCAAATAGCCAAAATCATATCATGACCACAGCCCTTCTATCTCTCATCCTCGCCCAACAATCCCAATCCTCGTGTCCCATCATCATCCCCATAAAGACTTAATCCAACTTCAAATCAAGGCAGCGTAATCCCCCCAAAGAAACTAAACCTCCCCAGCGGGTCATATTTCGCCTTCAACAACTTCAACTTGGCCTGCCTCCAAAGCTCAGCCCCATACCAGCCTTTATTCCCCTCATCACCATACGCATAATTCACATAAGCATGCGGTGTCGTATACCCAGCTCCAGCCTCGAGCACATCTCTCAACTGGTTCCCGAGCGCCTTGGCAGCTGCGTCCAGACCCGGGCCAGGTGTATACTGAATCAGAGGCGCCACGAGGAGGTTATCGGATCGCCAGGCGAAAGCGGTGCTTGCGCTGGGAACGGCCTTGACGCCTTGGGTGGAGTAGCCTTCGAACATGAAGAGCGAGTTATAGAATGGAGAAGATGTGTTGGTGGCTGTTTTGAAGATGTTGTAGATTGTTTGTTGCGCGGTCGGGTTGTATCTGGGGAGGTAGACTGGGAAGCGTGGATTGGCGAGGTTGCCCTTTTGGCAGGGGGGCGCGGCGAGGTCGATGCCCGTCCATCGGGCGAGGTCTCTGTAGTCGCCTGCTTGGGGCTCGATGCTGAACGGTCCTAGGGCGTGGAAAGGGGCTGTGTAGACTGGATTTACCGAGGTGCCTTCTTGGATTATGTAAAAGGCGATTACCGGCTTTTTGAAAATGTTAGTTGGGATTTGAGGATAAAGAAGGACAAGGGGGAGAGCTTACGCCGTCAAAGTCGGGAATGTTGAACCAGTAGGACCAGTTGATTACGCCTACCGGCTGGGTGCCGTTCTGGAGGAGGTAGTCGTTTGCGGCTTGGTAGACGGCTTGCACCTTGTCGCCGGTGAACATGAGCGTCTCGATGGCCCACTGCTTGTGGGTGGCCGGGTAGATCTTGACCTTGACCGAGGTGACGATGCCAAAGTTGTGGCCGGCGCCTTTGACGGCCCACCAGAGGTCCGAGGTGGGGGTGATGGTCTTGAGGGTCCCGTCCGAGAGGACAATGTTTACTGAGACGAACTGGTCGGCTACGAGACCGTAGTAGCCTTGGAGCCAGCCGTGGCCGCCCCCGAGGGCGGGGCCGAGGTAGCTGACACACTCGCAGGTGCCGGTTACGGTCTGTTTGTTGGCCGCCCAGAGAGAGTCGGTGACGACCTTGGACTTGGTGCCGCCCAGGATGGTGGCCGTGGTGCCTGACGAGGCGACCGTCACTCCTGACAGCTTCTCGACGGCAATGTTGACGCCACAGTCCATTTGACCCAGAGTGGTGATGGCCCCGTGGACGCCATTAAAGACCAGAAAGGGGACGCGGTACTTGTTGGCCCATTTGACCTGCCGAAATTGTTAGAATAGGGGCAGGCAAGATGTGGAAATGAAAGGACCTACAGTCTGAACGACGTCGTTCTCGGTGGCAGGCGAGACGGTGACATTGACCTGGGGGATCTGCAGCTCAGACCAGCGCTTGGACAGGCTGTTGAAGCTGCCTGACCCGGGGAGGTAGATGTCGGCGCCAGGGGACAGCTTGGTAGACAGCTCGGTGAGGTTGGCCGAGGCCCAGAAGGAGCACGAGGGCGGGAGACCACCGATATGGATACCGAGGGAGGACTCCTGAGACAGAAGATCTTCCTCCTCGATTGCTTCTATGGTCGAGGCCCACGTGGCCAAGGCCAGGAAAGCGTTTGACCAACGCATGCTTATTAGGGTTTGGGTGAATGTTTGATCAAACTTTTGTTTTGTCTGGAGAGGTGGTGATGACGAGGGGCTGGAAAGAATGGGACCCTGCAACTGCTCTGGACTATATACTGCTCTTCTCTCTCTTTCCTCGACCGCCGCTCAATGAGGCCCCTGGCAGACACTATACTAGCACTCTGCACTTGCCCAGACACTTGGCTCGAACGATGTCGACGAGAAGGTTGCAAACGACGCTCCAAGTGGAGGAGAAGAGGAGCAAAAGGGCAGAGAAGAGACCAAGTGTAAAAAGAGTGTCTCTAGATTATTCTCAACACGGTCTAGATCGATGCATGTCTCCAGACCGGCAGAGGGCAGAGGGCCTAAAGAAGTAAAGAAGAGCTTGAGAAGAGGGGGAGAAGCAAGTGGACGCAGTCGGTCTGCGACTATCCGACCCTCCGGTGGAGGTTCCTCTTAACTTGTCAACTTCTTTGGTCCGCTAATGCCATGCACTCGGCAATAACTAAAGAATATATTGGATGGCTACAGATGAGCGGGTGGGTGGCCGGGTGGGAGAGGGTAACACTGAGGTGTTCGGCTAGGCCTGCAGCATGTGCCTTGGTGGTCGACCCAGGGCGTTGGGAAAGAGGGAGGCTTGTAAGTGATCAGGGGCGCGATAACAGGCATTAGTGTAGTCGGGGTGGCCTGCCCGGGGTTTCATTGCATCATGTATCGGTATTTAATGGTCTAGTGTAAAATGAAGAGAGCAGTAGAAGCACACTCGGATAAGTGAAGGAAACCAGCTCGGAATCGGGCTGATTGAATCAATATCGTCGGCAAGATCGGTTGTTTCTCTCCGTCTATTTCGGGTAGAGCGGGTCTTGTGTTGCATTCACACCCTGATGCTCCATCTAGCTTCATTTCTTGGAAAACTGGATACTTCAACGTTAGGCATCTATTTCCTCTTTTCTCGCCTCGGTCTTTATGAGTTTTGTTTTCGTCGATTTTAGTACTGATTGTCAGTTCCTCAACCCGCTTTAGGCTGTGAATACACATCAGCTGAAGCAAAGACTGTCTTGTAGGTCAACAGTCTAGATTCGAAGGCAAGTGAAACACCCATCCAACAGCTTACAGATGTGGAAGGAATCGAGCAAGATGAATTAATGACCCCTGCGATGAGTTCTCCAAGCTGGAGTTTCCTTGAAGAAGGTCTTGGATGATGACTCCACCGCCTTGACCAGCGTCTTTTTCGCTCTGGACTCTTTCTCCATCAAAGACCCATCTCAGAAGGGCCGATTTGATTTGCCAATCCCACCGCCTCTTTCTGTATGTTTCGAATAAAGCATGCCCTCTGCGTGCCTTACATTCAGATTTCATGTTTCCGCCCCGATTTTATCCCCGTACCGGCGTGTTCTCCCGATTGCCAAGCCCCGTGTTCCGCTCTCCGGGTCAACTCATACCGTATAATCTCTTGAAATTGGGAAATTGCTTTCTGGGGCGCCAAGCTAGCTCAGCTCAGTGAAGAGCCAGCAAATAGTAGAAGTTGCCGTAAAGAAAGTGGATTATCTCGCCACAACTTTAAACTCTATAGCAAAGCGATCGTGGCTTTTCAGACCAACCAGAACACTGCGTCTCTTGACTGTGGCTCAAATGCTCCACGATCTGCCTGGGCGCCGAGAAAAGCAGTTTCCCAATTTCAAGAGATTATACGGTACATCAATCCGCTTACATAACGTTGCACGACATGAAAAAGAAACGAAAATCGCCCGTCGTTGACGCTCATGTGACTTGCTATGATTCTTGGTGGCCTGTCTATCAGCAGTAGACTGCAGTAGCCCCTCTGCCTGGCCCCTTTGGCATTGGGTACCTGCGTCTTCGTCCCACGCGACATCCCGCCCTAAATTCACGGCATTTGATGCGTAGTGTCACCAATTTACTATGTAACGTAATTTCAAGTCCCAAGTTCCGGGTCGTGAGTTAACCAAGTAAACAAATTGTGAAAAGACGAGTCCGTCTTCATTCTTGCATCGCATTTCCCTCCAGAATCCAGACTGGCCCTACCTCGGTCACATTTATCACTCATTCTTCAAAGTGCCAACACCACAGCTGAGACTATTCCCAAACCAGGTCTGAATAAGCGGCCAATCAGATGCCCCACCGCTCCCAGCCAGGCCAACGGCAGGGTTAGGGGACAAGGGACAAGGGACGTGGGACCGGCTGGTCTTGGTCTCCTTCTTGGTCTTCTTGGTCCTTCCCTAGCACTGATAACCACCGGTAGACCGAATTGGCAACAGCTCCGGTGCTTGTTCTCTTTGCGGGCGGCGGCAATGTATTATGGAATAGTTGAACATGTCCAATCTCTTTTGTCAAGCTGGAGTTGTGTTGCATCTCGAAAATGTCTGGTCCTTTTCCCCGGACCATGCAATCTTCGATATGGAGAGCAGACTTTGCTGGAGCATTTGTTGCTCATGTTCCAGCTTGATTTATATCACTTCTCAGTTTTAAGACCAACAAGCCAGACTTGAGATTGGCCAATCAGAGCCCGCAAATTCTCTTATTCAGACCCGAATGCGGTAACAAGTTTGGCCCAGCTGCGATATCGACGACGCCAACATCGAAGAACGGTGCATATGCAGCAGGCTTGTTGACAAACGACGATTCTGTAATCTGTACCCTGGTGGTCTCGACCTGTCGACAGGGAGGCCAGGAGGTATTATTCACAGCCACGAACCGAACTGCGACGAGACGATCCTGTCCGCAGAACGGCCCCGGGACATCTCAGCGAGGGATAGCTACCTAGGGAGAGAGGTCTGACACCATCGGCCGTTGCAAGCACTCTTGTATATTCGCAGCTGGGCCGGCTCATGCAGGCCAGCAGCAAACTGCAGCAGCGAGCTTCTAGAAGATGTGATTACCACACACGAGTTTCCAGGCAGTATCCATACGTTCAGAGGAAACTGGCTGCCAAACTTACCTGCAGAGTGCTTGCTTGTTGCTTGTCTCACACTGAGCGTCTATAGAAGCCACATCCAGACTTCCGGAGATCAGCTCCTGCTCACGCCGGTTCCCGCCCACCAGTTTGGACGCAATACCACCATATCTATAGGGAAAAGAAACGGCTGCGACAGAAGAGACGGCCAACCAACCCGGGGAGGAGATCCGGCGGGTGGGGGGAGGGATTCATCCATCTCTTGAGCAATCAGTCACTTGTGATTTCTCCTTTGCGGTGATATCATTATCAACACCACAGACGAGGAAGAAAGCAAACAAGTCGTCCCAGTTGACTGGGAACGCAGTACAGGGCCGGCGCGAGAGGAGAGTCGTCACAGAAGTCGGAGCAGAAATACTACCACTGCAGTGACAGGTCGAAGGAAATCTCCCCCAACATCCAGCCCTGGTTTCGTGGTGTTCTCGGTGGGACGGTCTTGTCTCGAGGACTTGATACGCATCTGGAGAGACATAATATGGGCTGGCTGGCTCCTCGACCTACTCTCTCATCCTCCGAATATCTACTACAAGAAAGAAGCAACAGAAAAAGGGAACACTGGACATCCAGGATATTATACCTGCCCAGCGGCCTTTCCCTGCCCAGTCCTTCGTCTTGCATGCCACGACACAACGATCAGCCTCCTTTTTTCTACTTGCCCCTCTTCTTAATTAATCTTTCTCTCAGTCTATACAGTGCACCATCTGGCCGGAGAGACTTGCCTTGCTTGTCTAGGTCTGACGCCTGACTCCTGACATAGCACTTTCTTGGTCAACTCGGTCCCGAGATACCTTGCAGCTTCACAGTCTGTCCTGTCATCAGACCACTTATCAACCATCGGTCGGCCTGTCCTGCCTGTCCCGACGTCCGGCATATCAAACGTCCGGTTGTGTTTGTCCGACCTCTCGGTCTCGCCCCGCCCCTGACGGATTGCGCTATCCGATCCAACATCCGACATCCGACGTTCGGTCCATCTATTGCCCGCCCGTCATCTGTCCGATCCGCTCGGACTGCACAAGATGCTAGTCCTCAGGATGACCCTCACAGCCGCGGCGGCGCAGGAGGACATGCCCCGATCTGGGGACCCATCGGCAGCCGCGGCGGCCGAGGCAGCCAAAGCAGCGGCGTACCACTTCAACGTCGTCATTTGGACGCTGTATGCTATTGGCGTGTGCACCACGGTTCTGAGGACTTATGCTAGGATCAAGATGGTTGGTGTGAGGAAGTTGCAGTGGGATGATTATCTTGTTTGGTTGGCTGTTGTGAGTAGTAATACCCCTATCTCCGCCCTTGATGAACCTTTTAGAGAAGTTATGACTCTTCAAGTTTGGCTGGAAAGGACATTATTCACTGGTAACCATAGATTGATAATTATCATGTGACTAACAAAAGGAAAACAAAACCAGATCTTCTACACAATCCAAACGATCCTAGGCTACGAGATAGGCAACCTCGCGCACGGTCTCGCGAACAATGGCATGACCCAGGAGCAGCGGGTTTCGCTGTCGCCGACGGATCCTGAATATCAGATGCGGTGCGTTACTTGGGCTATTTTATATCTCAGCCAATGACCATAGACTTAACTCGAATACTGTCTTGCAGCGTCATCGGCTCCAAAATCCAGGTAGCAGGATGGACCATCTATTCGACCTTGGTGACGCTGCTTAAGCTGGCTATGGCGGTGTTCTTTTTGCGGTTGACGGTACGTTTTTTCTTCTCTTTTCTTTCTCCTCTTTGAATCTTTTCCTTCATCTAGGTTTGGTGTCCATGTCAACTTTAAGAGATAGCATCTTGTCTACCTTTCGTCTCAATCTAATAAAGACGGCGTCCAATTTTGGCATGATAGCTGACTGATGTTTATATAGTCCGGTCTCGGCCATCTCTACCGTCTGAGGGTGTACATCGGATTCGGCCTCATCGTAGGGGGATATGTAGCCTCCATCATTGCCATCTTTGCTTCATGTCAGCCGTTGAGCAAGAACTGGCAGATTTATCCGGATCCTGGCCGTAGGTGTCTTTGCCTTTGTCTCCCTGTCCAACTTGGTGCTAACCTCTATACGAAAAACAGAATACTGCTACCCAGCAACAGCCCCCGCCACAATCTGGACATCCTTTGTATCAAACGTAATATCCGACGTCTACCTCATCCTCATTCCCGTGCCATTGCTATGGGGCTCTCGCCTCCGCTTCCTCGAAAAGCTACTTTCCACTCTTGTCCTTGGCGCAGGAGTTTTCGTGCTAGTATGCGCAACAGTCAAGACAGTTTTTATAGTGACCGACGATGTCAACGGCGCTGAACTTGCAGGGGCCTGGGGCACGCGTGAGGCTTTCGTCGCCGTGATAGTTACCAATCTGCCCGTGGTTTTCCCGCTGATGAAGGCGTGGTTAAGACCTTTCTTGGGGAGTTGGTTGACGAGCAGGACTAGGAGTAGACAGACACCCGAGGGGGCTAGTGGCGGAAAGGAGAGGAAGGGATTCCAGCAGCTCGTTGACAGGACTATTGGTGGCGGTGAGCCCATGAGTCGTGAGACTCGGAGGGAGAAAACCAGGACGAGGACGGGACTGTCGGGGGCGGGCAGGGCCAGGAGGACGCTGGAACGGGGGAATAGTTATGCTACTGCTGCTAATGGGAAGGGACATGTCAATGGGAATGGGAGGGACAATGTCATTACGAATTTATCATTTGCGGATAGTGAGGAGAGGATCATGGGCTTGGGGCAAGAGTTCAAGACTGCAGGACGAGAAGGAGGAGACGACGATCTCGAGATGGGCATCTTTGACGGGTCGGGACTGGCCATGGGGAATAGGGTCAAGGCAACGGCTGTTGCTGTTGCTGTGCAGGTTGAAGATGGGAGGGACGGAAAGGGGGATACGAGTAGCGGTGGACATGGGCGTCAACAAGAGCAGGCCGAGGGCGGTGGAATCGTGGTGGAGAGCGAGTTCCAGTTGCATGAGGACGCGGCCAGTGTGCATCACCACCATTGGCACCCTGCGAGAGTTCATGAGCCTTGGTAGGAGGATGAGGATTGGAGTATGGCTTGTATCCACGCAAGGCTCAATTTTGTTTGGTCTCTTTCTGTCTTTTTCCGTACGATACCCAATTCAACGTCACCTGCAAATGGGAGCAAGACATGTTTTGATATGGCCGGCCAGAGGTGACTTCTGTTCTTGTTTGGGCTTGGCCAAGACAAAGGCTTGTATATCAACTTTTAGAGTACCTACTGTACAGATAGATGAAGCCGGGCCTTTGTTCGTTGTTGGGCAGAAAATCTTCGTTGTTTCAAGTTTTTTGGTCCGCATTCTTTGTGATACAAGAATACCAACATTCTGTAATAAGTGTGTTTTACGACGGTCAGGTACGTACCAAATGGAAGCCACGTGGTGCATCCCCGACAAATCGACCACGAAAAAATGAAAGCTGCCCGATGGGAGTTACGCATACGCTGCCTATTCCTCACACTCGGTCATTCATCGCATTGCAATTTTGGTGTGCCATCCTTCGTGCTCTCGAAGCATCATCACCGGACGACGTCATCCGCCCCCTTTAACAAGCAGAGCGACCCGCGCCCTAGCAACCCGCCTGGAGTTAGCCTGTTTGGGATTAGTGGGGCTACTTTTGCAGTCGCCTTAACAATCCCACTAACCGATTCAGTGCGTAATTGTTAGCCGTTCCATTCCGCAAATCCCCCAATCGCGCCAGGGAGGGCATGTCACAAGCTCGGTCGTCACTTGACGAAATTAACCCGTACTTTAGGATTAGCTAAAGCAGGGGCAACAAGACAACTTGGACACCATTCGTAAACGTCGCCTCAACACCATTCCGAGAATACAAAACCTTCGGACTGCGCGCGAGCGACGACTGCACTGCTGCACCTAGCAAGCAAGCAGGCCAATGCAAATCCCTTATTGAAGCTCACCTCCTTGATTCCACCACCGCCACTTTCCACGCCTGCGACAGAACCAAAAAGCAGCAAAAAATGAACGGCCACTTCGCCTCCATGGGCGACGGCCCGTCGGACGACGTCGACCGTGCCAAATACTTTGAACACGGCATCCAAGTCATCGACGAAGACAAGCAATACAACAGCAACGTAACCGACTACCTCGTCTCGACGCACGTCGCAGAAGCAGGATTCAACTACCACCTCATTTCTGTTTTCGGATCCCAATCGACCGGCAAGTCCACACTTTTGAACCACTTGTTCGGAACAGAATTCAGCGTCATGTCCGAAGTCGAACGCCGTCAAACAACAAAGGGGATTTGGATGAGCAAGAATAAAAAGGGCGCGGGTACAATGGCGGATAACATCCTTGTTATGGATGTCGAGGGGACGGATGGGCGCGAACGCGGAGAAGATCAGGACTTTGAGCGAAAGAGTGCCTTGTTTGCGCTGGCTACATCTGAGGTTCTGATTGTGAATATCTGGGAGCATCAGGTGGGATTGTATCAGGGGGCGAATATGGGACTTTTGAAGACCGTTTTTGAGGTTAATCTGCAGTTGTTTCTCAAAGATCGACAGTAAGTATTTCTCAAGTAAATTTCTTTGGGTTAGGAGGGTGATGCTAACTTGGTGGAAAGATCGCAGACTCGATCCCTCTTGTTTTTCGTCATTCGCGACCACATCGGCAACACCCCGCTACAAAACCTTAGGAACACACTGCTGCAGGATTTGACCAAGATCTGGTCGTCGATTTCGAAACCGCCTGGTCTGGAGAATTCCAAGATTGACGATTATTTCGACTTTGCGTTTTCCGCGCTGCCGCACAAGATTCTTCAGCCGGAAAAGTTCCTGTCCGAGGTCGAGCTTCTGGGGAAAAGATTCACGACCGGACATAGAGCGACTGCAAGAGAACACCAGGAATATGCTGGCGGTGTGTTTCTGCCTGAATATCATCGACGGATTCCGGCCGATGGACTGTCGCATTATGCGCAGGGGGTCTGGGACCAGATTGTGAATAACAAGGATTTGGATCTGCCTACGCAGCAGGAACTGTTGGCGCAGTTTCGGTGTGATGAGATTGCGCGCGAGGTTTTGGTCGGCTTTGACACGGTTATTGGTCCATTGGAGGAGAAGCAAATTGAGGCCACTAGGAGTGGTCGGAACGAAGTCATTCCGGATCTGGGAAGTACCGGGGCCGGCGCGAGAGAAAGTTGCCTGGGTGCGTTTGAGACACAGGCCAGTCGGTATCACAAGGGCGTCTATAAAGTCAAACGCGGGGAGCTGGAGAGCAAGATTGATGGACGGTTGAAGGCGCTGTACCATGCGCAATTATCGGCTGCGCACAAGGCGGGCGTGGCGGCGTTTAGTGAGGCCGTCACGGGTGCTGTGAAGGCGGGACAAAAGGCCGGCGGCGGGTACGAGTTTGCCGAGATTGTCGAGAAACAAAAGAGCAAGACGCTCGAGATGTTTAGGCGGGAGGCCAAGAGTTTGCGGATTCCCGATGTGCCGTGGAGCAACTTCAAGCCGCAATTTAATTTGTTTGAGCGCGAGCTGGACGAAGTCAGTGCCCGGCTGCGAAAGGAGGAGATGCGCAGGCTGGCGATCCGGGTCGAGAGATGGGTCAAGTCGCGACTTGGTGATGCGGTGGGCTTGGAGTTTAACAAGCTCGGGAGTGGAAGAGCCGGCATGGGTGCACCGGATGATGGCAGTGAGAAGCCGCCTAGCGAAAAGGACCTCTGGGATCGCGTCTGGGCGGCCTTTTCGGGCATCGTGGACGAGGCCGAAGGGCGGTTTGCCGAGCGGGCCAAGAGCTTCGAGGCTAGTGAGGAAGAGGTCCAGGTCGGGCTCTGGAGACTGCGCCGCAAGAGCTGGGTCGTGCTCAGGGAGAAGATCGAGGAGGAGGTTCTCGAGAGCAACATTCTCATGAAACTTCGCGAGAACTTTGAAGACAAGTTCCGATATGACGGGGAAGGCGTTCCCAGGATCTGGCGCCCGAGTGACGATATCGAGGGCATTTATACCAAGGCCAGAGAGTCCACATTGTCGCTTATCCCGCTGCTGTCGAGATTTAGGTTGGCAGAGACATATGCGCCGCCTGACCTGCCGGCCTTCGTTGGACCTATGCCTGCTGGCGCGGAGCCCGAGGACGAGGAGGACCTGTTGCCCATCGGCGGCATTGACGAGGAGGAGGGCAAGAGTCTGGAGGAAGAGATGACGGTGCTGAGCGAGACCAAGCGACAAGATCTAGTCGTCCGGTTCAAGAAGATGGCGGACGGCGTCTACGTTGAGGCCAAGCGCAGTGCCATTGGCGGTATGAAGGAGGTGCCGGTCTATTTCTGGGCCGCCTTGCTGGTACTGGGATGGAACGAGATTCTCATCGGTGGGTCTCTTCATTTTCCCTCCATCTTTCATGTGTCATGTTTCTAACTGAGTCTAGTTCTTCGAAACCCAATGCTCATTCTGCTTATCCTCGTGCTCGGAGGAGGCACATTTGTCGCCTACACACTGAACCTTCTCGGCCCAATGATGCAGATGGCCAATGCGGCTACAAACCAGGGTTTCGAGATTGGAAAAGCGAAGCTTCGGGATTTTCTCGAAAATAACGAGACTGCCAGAGCGGCTATCGGGGCAAAGGGACGAGGGTCCTCACGGACGAATACCGGTATCAGCATGGACACGCTGGACAGCCGGGGCAAGAAGAAGATGGCCTTTGACGGGGCTGACGACGACCTCAGCGATTGAGCGACATGTTTATGGTACGGTTAGATTGTATGATGGATGGATTTGACGGATAGATTTGATGGCTGAATGGGATTGGCATGAAGCGAAATGCGTAATGGGTCTTGATCTTGGTCGGATGGCCGGATAGGCATTACGCTTTGGTGTTTGTTTTTACTCCTTTTCTTTGGTGGCTTATCTTTCTCTGGGGTTGAGATTAGATACTATTCTTGTTCAGATAGTGCAGTACAGCTTGTTATTGTTAATGCATAGAGCATTCTGCCTTTTTTTCTCCTCGGCATGTTTCTTAATTCATATATCCGTATACCGTTAGTGTTACCACCCCAACTCCGTACCGTTGACCACGCAACACCATGATATGAATACATTACCCCCAGAATAAGCATGACACAGATTATCCCAGAAACTACAAATACACAACCATTAGAAAGCCTCCAGTCCAGCCGGAGTGCCAAACCAAGTCCCCAGTTCATCGCCCATGTCCTCATCTTCATGCCCCTTTGCCGGGGCCGCGGCAAAGAAATCAGTCAAGCGATGGGTATCACGGTTATCGTCGTCATCAGCAGGCCAGTCCACCTTGACGCCCCCATTCTTGGTGTTGGTCTCGAGCAAATCCTTGGCAGTGCCCCAACTAAACCGACACTCAGCCGGTCCCCAGCCAAACACAGGGTGCATATTCCCTTTCAACCAGGTCGAACAACGGCCGTCAGAGGGATACCCTGATCCCCAAGCCATGTCGACTTCCTCTTTCTCATCACTCTCAGGATTGTTCGACCGATGTCTAGCACGCCATAACGTCTCAAGCGCAGCATCACGCGTGACCTTGGCGCATACACTCGCCGCACTGACACACGGATATAAACTATCTGCTTTTTTGGCGACGGTGATTTTGGCCGTCGGAAACACACGTTCGAGCTTTTTCTGATACGCAGCCGGCTGCCCGATTGTGTCGACGTAGATCTCTTTGATGTTTACCCCGCGGGCGTAGACACCTTTTATCAGGGCTATTGTTGCGTCCATTGCTTGTGCGTTGAGGTTGTAGGTTCCTCCGTTGGGGCGCATCATGCCCGATGAAATGTCGCGGGGGGAGAGGGAGGATATTGCCCAGCCGCACGAGGAAAAGAGCTCGTCTGGGACGGTGGAGGGTGTGCAGAGGGTTTGCATCAGGGAGGAGCGGACTGCCGGGGTGAGGACTTTGGAGTCGTCAAAGTGGTGTTGTTGTCGGAGGAGAGGGTCGGATAGGGGCAGCGGTAGGTAGAAGACGCCGTAGACCATGGGGCCCAGGACTGGACCGCGGCCGGCCTCGTCTACGCCGAGACAGCATTCTGTTCGGGATGAGATTTCGGACGAGTCTGCTGGGGAGAGGAGGGACGGGGGGACGGCGCTGAAGTGCGTGTAAGAGTCGCCGCGGAGGAGGGCTGGTTCGTTTATCGAGGGCGGGATGAATACGTCTGATATGGGGGTTTCGAGGGCGATGTTGTCTTCTGTCATTTGGGTGTCTTCCATTTTGGGCGATTCGATTTCTTTTGGTTGCGATTGACTGAGTAAGGACATAGGAAGTGGCTCTTGGTTATCGGTGGTAACGGTTTCGTCCCGCGTCTTTGTTTGGTGGACAATGAGGAGCAGAAAGGATGAAATGACAAGGTAAAGTTGTCGACACAAGACTTGGGACCACAATGTGCTACAGAAACCATCAGAGAGAAAGTAATCTTGTCACAAACAACACCGAAAATCAGACTGTTCACCATCCAGCTTATCGATTCTCCAAACGACAAGTAGACCCCGGCCAACTTTTTGGAGGGGCCGAGACACGAGAGCTTGACGCGTTTCCGTACCGTTACACGCTGCGACCGCGTCCACCAATCAGGCGCCACAACGAGATACAGCGAATGCCACAGCCCGAGCCTTCGAACTGAAATCCACATTCACAAGAAACACAACCCCTGCGAGGCTTGCTTCCTGCGCCAAAGTAAACAATCGCGTGCATTGGATCATTTGCTTCTCGTCTGCATTTGCTTCTTCAACCCGCCATTGTCGACGCACGCCACCACGCCCGCCGCCTGCAATCAGGATCGCCAAACTTTCCACCCCCGGTCCACCACCGAAGGAAACGTTTAAACTTGCAATTTTGTTTTGCGATTGTATTGTCTTTACATTCCTCCCCTTGTCGCGACTAAACTGTCACCAACATGGTGTCCCGGCCGTCGCAGCAGCGGCGCACTCTCGGTCCGCAATCCGAGCAGTTTCACGAACTAGGGGTCGCAGGCCGGTACGTCTTTTCCATTGTCGCGACGCCATCTCGGCTAACTTTCCTTCTGTCTGCAGAAAAACAGGCATTACCCTCAAGGACACGGGAATTCGCGACGAACATGGCATGGAACCCATTGATGCTCTCTTCTCGTCCCCTCGCAAGGAGGGCAGCGAGCAGGATGAGTTGGAGGAAGATGGCTCGGGTGATGATGGCAGCGGCGAAGACATGGACATAACCACCAGTACGGCTAATTCTCGCTCTCGAATCTCGTCGTCGTCGTCGTCGTCGTCGTCGTCGTCGTCATCGTTACTAACCTCGAGTGTAGCGTCCGGAATTGGCCCCGCTGCTTTGCTTAATGGGCACACGACCCGACTAACGATGCCTCTCCCGCAATCCCGGTCTCCCGTCAAGACGAGTCTGAACTCACCCGCGCAGAGGAATAGGTTACTCGCTCGCAGTTCGTCACCTCTTCACGGTTCGGGAATGCGTCCGTCGCATTCCAGCTCTCAGCCGGCGCGTACGACAAAGGCTCATATGGATTTCAACCGCCTTCAGGCTGGGGCCAAGGCATTATCCCAACCGACGAAGGCTTCGCGGAGAGTATACGAGGAGGAGGAGTCAGAGGAAGATGAAGTTGACGCTTTTGTCGAAGAATCTTTGGAAATGCTCGGCGGCGGCGATGATGACGACATGGTCGATTTACCAGCAGCAGACTACGACTCACCTGTTGAAGAAGAGGAACAAGTTCAGGCGACAGCCGCCGCGAAAAAGAAACCTGGGAGGAAACCCAAGCCAAAAGAGAGCCCACAGGCAGCAAAGCCAGGGAGGAAACCTGCTCGACGCGTGGAACCTGAGCCTGAGCCAGAGGATGAAGAGGCGCAACCGGAAGAAGACGAGCCAGAGGAAGACGAAGAACCCGAAGCACCCCCACCCAAGCCGCAGCAACGAGGATGGCCGCCTAAGAACACGGCTGGCCCTTCGAAGCAGCTAGCTGGAGGAGCACTATCGTCCATGGGCGCGGCGCAGTCTAAGAAACGGCGCACGCCAGATGATGCTGTGGAACCGGAAGAGACCTCCCAACCCAAGTCCAAGAAACCGCGCTCGGCATCACCAGCCGCGACGGCACCTCGGGGCAGAGGTCGACCAAAGGCAAATACAGCACCGGCAGAAACAGCACCATCTGCCGCATCCAAAAAGGCAACACCACCAGCAGCGGCACCTGAAAAGCCCAAAAGAGGCCGCAAACGGAAATCTTCCATCGACCCGAACCAGGTCATCATCCCGCGCGGGCCGCCATTACCCAAATCCCGCGGTCTCATGATCAACAGCAAGCGCAACGAAAACCCGAGCACCATGAAACAAACACGATCTGGACGAACATCTTACAAACCTTTGGCCTTCTGGCGAAACGAACATGCCGAGTTTGAGATGGAAGAGGCGGTAGATGACTTCGCCGCGCCCGGAGCCAAGACCAACAAGAAGTTTCTTCTTCCGTCCATCAAAGAAGTTGTCCGTGTAGACGAGCCCGAGGTGGAACATGCCTCTGGGCGCAAAAAGAAGGGCAAGAAAGGCGCCGGTCGACCGGGATATCATGATTCAGACGATGTCATTGCCGACGCGTGGGAAAAGAACCCCGGCGCGATCGAAGGCGAGGTGCAGGTCTGGTATCCCGAGCATGAGAAGAATCCGCCCGGACCGGATGAGGAGGTGGAATACATCGATCGACAATTGGCCATCTCGGGGAGGGCGATCAAAACGTCCAAGGTGAAGAATGCTACGTTTAAATTTGCCAAGACTGTCAGCGAGGGCTTCTTTGGGGCTGGAGTGGTGGATATGCCGCCTGGGAGTGTGAAGACGCAAAAGAACAGTCGAAAGATGTTTATGACCTTTTTTGTCTTTAGTGGACGGGTGTCGGTTACTGTGGGGGATAATGTGTTTCGGATTAGTAAAGGGGGGATGTGGTTCGTTCCGAGGGGTGAGTTTGCTCTTTTTTCTTTTGTTTTTTGGCGAGGTCGGAAGAAGTGAGCAACATTTACTGACATTATGCGACAACAGGGAATTATTACAGTATTGAAAACGACTACGATCAGCCGGCCAGGATATTCTTTGCGCAGGGCTGTGAGGTCAATGCTGTTACTGGGGAGGGAATGATGGGTGAGCAGTCTGTTATGATGAGTGTTGAGGCTGATCAGAGCCAGGCTGAATGATTTTTGTTCTTTTATCTGCTGTACTGGTACCGGTCTGGGGGGTTTTACGGATAGCGTCTTGTTTTTGGTCCTTTAAAACTTTTCTCTGGATTACTTTTTTATACCGACCCTTTGGGAAAGTTTGAACCCCAAGAGGTCCAGGTTGAAAAGGTATCTCGTTATTCATTGTTCTATATGTATATACTGACTTGGGCTCGTGTTCTCAGCGATGATGTGGGTTCTTCCCCGCTGACCCTAATCGATCGTTCAGTCCACATCGAGGTTGACCTTGTTGATAGTTACCAAGTTTATGTCTACAGGCAAACAGGTCTGGTAAATTTTTGCCGGTGATCTTGGAAATGGATGACCGACTTGAACCACAAAAAGACCAACCTATGTTCCGAACGTCAAAGGATGGCCTAGAAGTCATGATTGTAGGTATTTTATCGAAGTAGCCCCCCAACCACCGTCCATTTATATACACATCTACAACACGTTTCTATCACATACGGCCATAGATAGTGGAAAACTCGGGATCCCGTCCGCTCTCCCATAGATAAGCCCCTAATCGCCGGACTAGTAGTTGGGTCGGTGACGACCAGCGAATCCCCGGTGCTGTATGTTTTTTTTGGCTCTTCACTGTTTTGGGGCAGTGGGCAGTGGCCCAGAATCAATCAAGCCTTCTTCACATCGTATTTAGCTGGCCAGTTTTGCTTTCCGCGCTATTTTGGTTTTTGCTTGTCATATATTGTAGATGGAGCAATGCTTGACACCCGAGAAGCCCCGGATCTAACATGGTTTACGAGTAGACTGGTAATTATATTGAACCTCAAGCATGGGAAAGACTGCGATAGCTTCGTCCCGAAAACTGGATACACAGACGGTAAGAAGCTAATATCTATTTTATGTAGTTAGAAGTTAGGATCTATATGTTGTATAACTGTCTTAATACAACCAATGTGGATTCAGGGGTCGGGGTTGATACCATGATAGATTCCAGGAAACGTACCTAGGCTTGGAAGTTTGAAGTCGGAACAGGAAGGAGTGTGCATGATTTCGTGTAGGAGTGGATCTCTGTTCTTTCTCCGTGGTAAGTAATCACATCTATTCAGTCCTTCATGCTACTAAGACGGTGTTCTGTCACTGCATTGTGCCCGTCTGTCCCGTCAAGAACTTTTACCAAATAATATTGCTAACCAACTGCATGTACGACCTTCCTCGGAGGTAAGCTTCGTTCTTGCAATGGCGGCGAAGATTTCATACTCGGCAGTTGATGTGGTTTTAACTCATGGCGACGCCACGAGCATAGCTTGCATGTAGTCTGTGTGAGGATCTAGGCAGGCCCAGGTACGTGTCTCGTCTCATGGTGGCCTGCCATGGACGTTATATAAGAACAACGAGCCTAGAGGAGGATGGCAGGATGCGGTAAGTCACTAAATCGGATTAATGCCTTTGAAAATTAGAGTCCTAACACAGATGGGACTAATGCACTACGTGACTGGTTTAGTTAACTCTTGATACAAGACTACACTGACATGTCTTGGTCCAGGAGGTACTGCCTGATCATCATTGATATTAACGAGACATGGAGGTAGAGCGAAATAAGACCCTTGCCTACATCTTCAGATCTCCAGACGGGATATCCCGATACACGGGCATTTCTAATATCCGAGATGACTTCAAGTTCCACCGATTGACTGTTCAACGGGTCATTGGGAAGCCTCTTCTCTGACTCTTCCACACCGGCGACGACCTTCATAACCAGCTGCTTTCTGAGCACATTGAGAAGGGTAGCATCAGTCAAAATATTTCCAGCACCTGCGCGGCGTCACCGCCCCGCAGGCCTCACAGCATTTTACTTTCCCTAATTACTTGATGGGTTTATTCTTTGCAGCACGAATAGCCCCTACTACCTCTGAGCCTATCCCCTTGTCCAAAGTCTTGACATTGGCATTAGGGTTCATGCCATATAACGTGCTCGTTCGAGGGGCAGTATGTGTGTGGAATGATACGCTTGATGTCAAGTTTGATCGGCAGGTTGCGAGGTATGCAAACAGGTCCATTGCTCGGGGGGCAGTTTCTGTGAGACAAGCGAACTTGTTTACACTTTTTCTTCTTGGGCTTGTGTTTCTGCCTTTTCTCATGTCCTTCTATCAAATTATGGGATCGGTTTTACCGGGCCTGGATATTATCAAGATACTGGCTCAAGATCATGGTCAATATGTTGCCTAGGCGATGAAACATCTAGGAGTCATCATCGTCATATTGGGTATATACCCCCCGGCGAAGAGGGTAACCCATTTCCCGCAGGTCATACTGCGAATAGCCCTTGGGTGGGCCAGACTCGGGATCACAGGACGCGAGGCATATTAAGAGACGTAGGGACGCTGGATTTCAACACCAGCACCAAGCTAACTTGGCGCAACTGGTAAGCGTCTTACTCTCTCGCTCTGAATTCAGCCTGATGGTGACCTCGAGTCTTTCAGCAGTTCTTCGACAGGGTGTAAGTTCGAATCATCATGGTGTCAAATACTTTTCTTTCTTTTTCTTTTTTACCAACCTACGTAAGCCGTGCCATTCAGCATGGCCCTCATGGGAGGTGATCCATTACAGCAGAACTCTCGCAGGTCAAGGTTGGCGTTGGCCAGCTCAATCCTACTATGGACTGTGATCAACGACACAGTCTATGGACACCAAGATCTAAGGGACGATATGAAGCCGGTGTCAGAGGGATGGCGGTTCTTGGTAAGGGCTGGACCAAGACTCTTTGTATTGTTATGGGCGCTGTACAGGTGGCATTGTTGGCGTTTGTTGGGAGGTGGAATGGATTTTCAGGGGTGTGGTACTTTGGCTTGGTTGTCAGGGGGACGGGGCTGGCTCTGGGGTGGCTTGTTTGGGCTGTGGATTTGAGTTGTCCCAGGAGTTGTGGGGTGTGGTTTAAGCGGCAATTTTGGATGGTTGGGCTGCCGGGGATTCTTGGCTTGGCTGGGGAGTATTATTTTGGAAATGGGAAGTGAAGAATGGTGGAAGGTTGTTTTTCTTTGGGGTGAAGTCGATAAAAGAGGGAGCTTGAGTCAGACACGAGAGAGAAAGAATGGCGCATATAGGACTGCATTTACTGCTGAATGGATGAAAGGGTGGTTGATTCTTGGTGCTGGTGTTATACAGAGTCTCGATGATTCCAGTTGAGGCAACATGAAGCGTTGCTTTAAAAAAAAACAAGGAAGCGACTACAATCTTGCAATGGCATGCTCTTTAGAATGCTTAAGCTGCAGCTACTCTGTTGCTCGGGGAAAGTAACAAGCACCATTGGCTATAGCGCTCTACAATAAAACCCCATTGAATCTCCGTGACAAGCTGATATAACTCGAAAGCCATTAGACAAACCATTTACCAACAAAACCTATCACCATCATAGGTATACCCCGCCGACACAGTCCCATGTCCACCAGAAATCTCAGCATGTCCCAGGCGTCCCTCGCCGCAGAGACCCAGCTTGATATAGGTCCAAGTGTACCAGAGATCATCCTTCATCTTGGAAGTAGGGTTGCCGCCCTTGGGATACGAGCAGATGAAAGACCGAACACCGGCGACCACGCACTAAAGTTCGTCGAAAAGAGTTAGATGGGCGAACATCGCGTCACGAAGGAAAAACAAAGCAAAAGAAAGAAGAAAAACACCCACAGAAGTTCTCCTCTCAGTATCGCCCCTGAACGAAAAAGGGTCGGACACAGCGTTCCAGATGCACATATTGGCCCTGTCAATATCCGCCTGGGGTCGGGCCTTGTTTGCCCCGAGACAGCCATACTTGCCGGCGCGTGCCTCGATCGCAGCATCGCGCTTGATGACCTCGGCAGCAGGAATGACGGAGAGAATCGGAACAAAAGAGCTGTTTCCGACTTGATCAATAGGGATGAAGTCGACGACCTCGTTGCCGGCTTCGTCGAGGTAGCTCGAGTAGGCGCCATCCGGAGTCGCAGCAGGCACGGCAGCGGCCGAGACCAAGGTCAGGGCACAGGCGAGGAGGGTGGAAGAGGAGAGCTTCATTGTGCCGGGTTGAGTGTGATGTTGTGGCGTTGTTCTGTGTGGTTGGAGAAGGAAGGTTGTCCGAGTTGATGATGATGTTGAGGAAGAAACAGCCGCCTCTTTATACCCATCATTCCATCAGACCGCAGCCTGCCACCAGAAGTCGTGGACAGTCCACCATCCAAAAGCCGTCGGCCATTATGTTTCTCTTCCACCGACCGCCGTTCACGTTCTTGGTGTTCAGCAAGACAGCTCTGGTGTGCCTTGCCATCGCCCTTTGCGATAGTCTTGGCAAGGGTCTTTATTTAGGAGGCCTAACCCAGGTAAGCTACTTGAGTAGTAGCCTTGTGGATTCGTTCCTCTGGAGAAGAACCAGACGTTGACTGATGTTGCCAATTCTCACTGTCGTACTTGGACCCAGCCTTGCCCTGCTCGCCTTGTAGACCCGTGCCTTTGAACAAGGATCGGCAACTCAACCGAAATGTTCTCATGAATCTGTAGTATTCAGTACGAAAGAGATGTCAATAGCGCTTACACACAATACTTGACTTAGTCAAACTTATATCGCTACCAAAGGTGCAACTACCATCCCGTCGGGAAATTCGTCATCAAGATGCCATCACCTGGTTTGGCAATGGCTGAGCTCAACATATCAGCCGATAAACAAAAGTGCTGTGGCCAGTGATTAAACCACGTGCTAATCAGAAAACTCCATGATACAACTACGATTCTTGGTTGCAAATCCTCCAGTTTTATTGTAACTGGATTCAGGAACCCTCACAATACTACTCGACTCGGAGATTCAGTTGAAACCCCAGCATGCGGCTACGGACAAGACGGAAGCGACTGAGAGTCCCAATTCCTCTGTCTAATTAGCTATTTGCACAGGGGAGAGGAAACACAGCAAGCTCTTTTACATTTGAATTAAAGTACTAGCTAGTATCTAAGCGCAACATGGTTCTCAACAATCCTCCTCTTCATTTTCTCCACTCAAAAGATTTAATCCAACATAATTTCCACGAACAGACTGACAAGAAACACAAACTACCCTATCATATTCTCTTGGGTACCTTGCACCAAACCTGCCAAGCCACACCGACATCAACAGAGCCCGGCCGACGTATTAAGCCCCAATCTTGTGGAACTTCTCGTTCCACTGCTCCAACAACAAGACAAACGCCGCATGAACATTCTTGAGTGATTTCCCGTCCTGCTCCCAGCTAGGCACACCAAGACTTGTGGTGTCGCTCTTGGACGAACCTTCAACGCCCGAGCCCTTCCCAGACTCAGAATCCGACCCGTCATCGCTATCCTCATCGTCCCAAGAGTCAACCACAACCTTCTTCTTCTTCTTCTTAGCAACCACGGGCGTTTTGTTAGTCGACTGGCTGCCCGCACCCAGGCCCAATTTTTTCATTCCCTCCTCCACCTGCCCTTGCTCACCAGGCTCCTCATCACCAGCCTCGTCGTCCATCTCCAGCCCAACATTGTCCTCGCCTTCTTCCGCGTTCGGGTTGAGAAAGTTCTCAAAACTAGCCACAATACTCGCCAGAACAAGAGCAAAGTCCTTCAGTTTGAACCATACATCACCCTGCTTGATGCCATTCTCACGCACCAACGCCTTCAAGTCCCCATGCTTGAAAAAGTCCAGAAGATATGCATTCCAGGGCATCGTCCCCGTCTCCTCTGCGGTGACGGGGATGTACGGGATCGCCGACTCTTCAAGGAACACACCTGAACGGACCGTCTCGCAAAGTTCGTGAATCGAGTGAAAATCATCCTGATATCCAGACAAGGCGGCAAAGGGCGAGCGAACCGTTGTTGGCGGCAGAACTGTTGGCATCTTGACGCCCGCAGCCTCGGCTGGTTGTACCTTGCTCTTTGTGTACGGCAACTCAATGTCCGGAGTATCAGAGAGATGCTGCACCGCAAACGACATGACGTAACCCTGGAATATGTCCAATGTCTGCCTGTTGTGGCCCTCCAAAATCTTGTCTGCCTTTTCAGGGAGAGCCGGGAGCAATACAATCGAGGACGATCGCTTCACCGTGTCTTCGAGCCAGGTCTTGTTTGCAAAGCGAAGGCAAGGAACGCGGCAGAACAAATGACACAGAACAGTCACCATCTCCAGAAGTACATCTTGTTGCCTGGTTGGGTTGCTGATATCCGTACAAATCTCATGCCAGTATCCTTCCTTGAGCAAAGCGTGGAAGGCAAAGACTGCATTCTCAGTGTAGTACAAGTGTCCAATCAGACCAGAGAAGTTCAACGGCTCTCCTGTCTTGGACAAGAGATGTTGACGTCGCAGATAGTCAATTGTGAACCGCAGGTGATGGGCAATCGACATCTGATTCGCCGGTCCGCCGAGAAAGAGGCGGTTCTGGGTGAGCAAGCCTCTGACTGCATTCATTGCAAACTCGGAATTATCGGTTCCGTGGAGGAGACTGAACAGTCGCAGCACAAGCGTGACAGATGTCGGGAACTGGCCCTTGAGGTCCGGTAGTCGGGCAGACATGATATCGAGAGCTCGATGAGGGTGAATGTCGTGGAACACGACATTACCAAGCAGATCAAAACCACGACGACCAGCACGACCAGAACCTTGGCGGTAATTGAGGGCAGTCAAATAGACGGAATCGCCTGTAAAGACCACAGTCTTGCAGGGTAAATTGACACCCAGAGCCAGTGTTCCAGTAGCCGTGACCACGGTAAGGTATCCTTTACGGGCCATCATCTCCACACCTTGTCTGTAGTTGCGATTCATACCGGCATGATGCACCCCAAGACCTCGTCGAAGAGCTCTGATGAATTCAGGGGGGACTGATCCCTTCCCGAGAGCCCAAATCCTGTCTTGAATCTCTGCCTGTGTCATCTTTGTCGTATCCGCAAAGCTGAACTGGGGAAGAGGGGCATCGGGATCGAAGCTGTCCCATTTGCTTGTGTCTCGGTTGGCGTTGTCCCGTTGCTGCTCCGACTTGCTGGTCTTCTCCTCATCGCCCTGTGTCTTACCCTTGACAGCTTTCGAGCCCTTGCGTTTCGCTAGCTCCTGCACCGTCTTCCATTTTTCATAGGCCGCCACCTTTGCAATCCAGGCCCGATCATTCTCTTTGAACTGTTTCTCGGCGCTCTCCAACACATCGAGGATCTCCCGGACAATCTCTTCACAGCTGAGGCGGTCGAAATTGAATAGGATGGCAGGGAGTGAACCGCTCGACCGGAGGTCAACGACGAGGGAAAAAACCGAGTTCGACGGAACGCAAGGACTAGCCACCTGCTCAGTTTTCCGGCTGTCGCCTTGCTCATCCACATGCGTCGACAGGATCTCAAGCCAGCGGGAGCCACGCAGGTCATTCTGAACAGCCTTGAACGGAGATTTTGAGTCGACAATCCATCCCGACAGCGTGTCCTTCAACTTTGATTCCCAGGCGACCACGTCCGACTTCTTTGTTGGGTTAGGCAGAGCTTTCTTTGGATTCAAAGACTCGCTGACAGGGTACTGCTCATTCTGATGCCTAACCATGGACTTCCACAAGCTCAGACAATCGGCCGGCTCAAGACTTGTGTCGGCCAAGGTCTCGCGACTTCTGTCCACAATGGAAGCAATAGGATGAACCGGCAAGAATGTGGACTTCTTGTCCTGATTCTGTCCCGAGTCCAAGCCGGGAAGAGGAAGTCGTTCAACGGGGGCAAGTCCCCCGAACTCTGTAACCGCCGGCTCTGGGTCGTGATAGAACTTGCGCAGATCCGAGTACCTCGCCGTGTGCATCACCATCTCGAAGTCGAACCCTTTTCTTGTCTGGACGTCACGGAGCCAGTCTCTGAACTCGTTCGGATTGCCGATTGTTGCAGACAGAGCAATCAACGGGCAAGGTGCCAAGAGCAGTAGCTGTTCCCAGATAACGCCATCCTCGGCTTGGCCAATACAATGGACTTCGTCAAAGATGATCCACTTGAGTCTTCTCGAGAAAGCCTTTGCATCTTTGGAATTGGACGGAGCAAGGAGCATGATTTGGAGAATGCTCGGGACCGTGACGAGCACTTGGCACCCCTGTGGGTTGTTGACACGATAGTCTCTGGTATGGATGGCCCAGACCGATCGCCCCGCCTGGTGACCATACGACTTGGTAAACCTCGCCTGGATCTCAGCGGCGATCTGGTTGACCAGCGCCTTTGTGGGAGCAACATAAACGATGACGTCATCATCGTTGCTCTGGAGTATTGTCTTCATGGCATAGAACGAGATAAAAGTCTTTCCGGCTGACGTGGGAGCAACAACGAGAAGGCTCCTCTTGGCATCAACAGCGTCCAGAACCTTGCGCTGCCAGGCATCTGGCTCAAAGGTGACACGGTCGTCTGGGGCCGAGTCGAAACTCCTTTCGAGGTAGGGACCGCAGAATTCCAGCTGGAAGTCGATAGGGTCGCCAATTGAGGGAACCTTTTTGAGCTCCTGGTCAAGATCCTTAACCGGGAGAGGCCTTGACGGAAGACTCTCCACCGTGACAGGGTCGAGGGGAGTGCGGAAATCGGCCGACAGAATTGACAGACTCTGGAATATCTCCTTTGTAAGGTTATACTTGGCAGTATTGGTCATTCTGTACCACAGCATGGCGAGAAGCGCTGACTTGAACTTGGATGGCTTGCAGGCGTCCTGGAGCTGGGCAAGGGTCACAGCGAGATAGAGACCGACTTCTCCTCCAATCACGCCAACGTGGCCCTTGGAAAGGCCTAGCAGGTACTTTTCAGCCTTCTGATAGCGCGATACCAGAGACGTCTCTTTCTCGAATTCCTTGCATCGCTCCCTCCAAGAACTGACGACAGCATCTGACTTCTGTGCCGACTTTTGCTCGTTTATAAGCCGAACTCTCTCTTGCGCCTTTTCTTTCCCAGACATTGGGCGATTTTTTGCTTTGGCACCGCCCCCAGCATGCTTGGGTTTAGCCTCTTCAGCCACATCATTGGACGTCTTGACCACGATAACCTCGGGATCGATGTTCTTGCCCGAGGCACCTGTCAGACTAGCCGAATATGCGATGGTGTCGGCCCGAAACTTTTGATCCTTCTTCCGGGCAAAGAATCCCTTGGGCTTTGGGATTCTCTTGGGATCAAGACTCTTGGTATTGTGCCAATGAGTCAGCTCCTCAAAGATCCTAGGTGCGGTTGCTGAAGGCTCATTGACCTGAGTGCTAATCTTGACCTTTTCCAGATACTGATCCAAGACTGGGTGGTTAAATGCGAGGACAGACGAGGTTGAAGTATTCGCCTTCTTGTCGCTCTTGGAGGGCTTGTCGCCACCACCCCCGTGCTGTTGTGGCAAGTACTTTGTGACGTCCACCGCACTCAGCTGTTCAAGACAATGTGTGAGCTTTGCAAGTTCGTCGGTTATGTGCTGCGGTAGAGCCATGCGAGCGAGCTCAGCCCAGACGGCAAAGAAGAGACGACCATCAAAGAGGTCAAAGGCGTCCCAATCATCCGGGGAGATACTCCCAGGCCATGCCCGGATTGCCTCATTTGCAGCGTCGTAGAAGCTCGAGGCAAAGGACGGCAGGTATTGGCCGGGATCCCAGTCTGGAGGCTGGTCTGGGAAGCTCCGCTCCGAGAGGGCAAGATGTCTAAGGGCGACGAGCTGCACGAGGACCGCGGCAGCATTTCGCGCATAGGATGGCGTGGGACGTTCGTTATCCTGGGAAGCGAGAACTGAAGATAACGCATAGAGCGTCACGGTTTCTCGAACGGTCAGGTGGTCGATTCCGTCTAGCATGGATATTTGCTTCAACTTTTCGTGGATAGCATCCTGGCGCGCCGCACCGAGAGGAATATTGACGTCTTTTTTGACAGCGAACGGAGTGATGTCACTGCGAGGGGAGAACATGCAGACATAAACCTTGGAACTCTTGAACTCCATGTTCTCAAAGGTGGCGACAAAGTACCCAGCAGTGTACATCTGCTTCAGAAAGCGAAGCAGTCGGCGGTCTTGTTGCCTGGCGTCCTTTTCCTCCCCCAAGCACTCGGTCGAAGAGTCCGAGGCCAGAAAGAAGCGGAACGCATGGTTCGCGAGATGTGTCGAGAAGGCCTCACTGTGGGTGCTTGGAAAACAGAAGCTGATATCCTTGGAATGGGAGTTGAACTCCCCATCACGATGGCGGTCTGCCAGTGAAGGTGCAAGGGCAAGGTGCTTGATCAGGACCGAGCGGGCAAGGTGATACTTGCTGGCCACCTCCTTGGATGAATCTGAGCTGGGAGCAGAAAAGTTTTCGTCGTCGTCAAACCAAAAGATGTGGAAGTTGCAACCACGGTCTTGCAACTTGGCCAACACAGACTCGACGGCGTGGACTGCGTGCAGTAGCTGGAATCCAGCTGAGGAGCGATAAGATAAGCTTGGGACCGAGAATTGAGACACAGACTGCGGGGACGGGAATTGAAACACTTACGATCAAAATCGACATTTGCACTCTCTAGGCAGTAGCTAAGGAGCGCATCGCCATGGATCCCGAAGAGTCCCTTTCCGGAGAAGTCTCCAACAATGTCGAGCTTAATTGGTTCAGCAGCCGGCATCCAGATGCGGGATTCCCTCTTCTTTTTGGACGCCATTTTTGTGCGGCGAGTTCTGCTGCTTCCTCGGAGTAGTTGCGTGAAATTGTACACCGGGGAATAGGTTTGACGATGTTTTTGGTGCAATTACCGTCAAGAATGGAAGTGACTGCCGGAGTTGTTGTTCTGGTCCTTGGAAAATTTTCCTAACAAACACAACTGACGTTGAAGTTGGAAGGTGTGCCCCGCAGCACAGTCATCAAGCAGTTAACCGGATTTAAGTGGGGCCATCTCTAGCTTGTAGATCGTAAGCCCGCTTGTTTGAGGGGTGCCTGCATGCTCGACTGCTTGCCCTGTTTCAGGTGTGAAAAGCATGCGGGAGCTGTTTGGCTCCTTCCATCTCAAAAATCACGGTCCCACCAGTCAGGACATCGGGTAGACGATCCAAACAGCGGCAATTGCGCTTCCCTCCCGTCACTGCGGGACAGCATTCTCCAGTGTTGTGGCTGAAATAGATGATGTTGGTTAGGCATCACTGCAGACCAGAATGCGAATGCAACTCGTACAGCGATAATCGTGACCGTCTAATTGGCTGAAGGAATGGGATGTGACTGTTCAAAACGTGTGATTCAAAGATTCCAGGCAAGGTACTTCCCTCGAATCTCTATAATGGTAGATGACCGAAGATCTTTATATCAGTATAGCTTTTAGTGGTCTGAGCAAATAAATTGAAGGGCCTAAACTTGCTGCTCACATATAGCTCATGGCTGTGTATGAAGCATCCTTCTTCGGCTCGCCTCAGTGCCCCTATTTCGGTAGACCATACGCTCGAGTTCAAGCTAGTGCCAACGCAAATTCATATCATTGGTTCATCCAAACGTATTGATCTTCTCTCACTTCATTGAATCAAGACGTTAGAAACATGAATGCGGAATTCCCAAAAGCGCTAGGCTCTCCCAGCCTTTGGGTATGTGTTGGACTGAGTGGAGAAAGTTTCCCCTGCCAAGACTAAACAATCAATGTCGTGAGGGTATACAAGCACTATCATGCGAGCATTTACGGTGCTGCGAGGTCTAGGCATTCCGGGGACATCGTAAACCTTGAATCAAGTCCCAATAAACGGAGTTCATCTGGGTCAATCGATCTCAAAGAGACCTAATGATTTTCTTAATCGCGGGTTGCCGTGGTTTCAACCACTTTGTTTACTTTAGGGGTATCAATATGTGGAGATTCTCGTTTCTTCGGGAAGCTATGACCACAGTAATTACTCCGAACTTACCTCTTGTCATCGAATTCAGTCACATCAACGAGGTACACTATAGGTACCTGTATCGTTCGGTTTGTATCGGTACGGTTGTCCCCTCGCCGTAACAGAAGTGGCGTGGCTGCTGCCACGTGAAATAGGGGTAGCGGCAGAATGAGGAATCCATTTCCAAATGCAGAACAAACAGCACAGCAGAAATTTGCGAATCTAGATTCCGATCTGCAAGAGATTGATCCCGCAGATCAAGGGTATAACGGTTCAATCATGACATATCATATGCCGTTGCCGTGATTCCACACGCCGCGTGGTGTTGAGATGGCCTCCCCGGACGCCACCGGTGTTGCTAGGAGCGGAAGGTTGGCCCGATATGTTAGAAATCATGATTCCAAAGCTGCTGCCTGGTAGCTGCCACGCTGTTGCCATTTTCTGTGCCAATGTGAAGGCAGATACTCGTGGCAAGGCATATATCGCGGGGAGCCCGTCCTTCGGGACTCTCAGGACCACACCTTAGCAATGGCGCTAAAAGTTTTATTTTTATGCCGAAGATGGAGCACCGGGAAGAAACCATGCCACAAAGACAATGAAGTGTCGGACTGTAACAGCACTGCTCTGGGACAACAGTGTACACGAGTGGATTGAATATTACTTACAATACAGTTATTCTAGCAATATTACACCCTCTTCATATACTTGGCATCTTCAAATCGACGTCACTGCTCTCCGCCAACCGACGCCTGAAATCCTCATACGACTGCGATCCCACCTCGGTCAACTGTGGCCCCATACTATCCCCATCAAGCAGCGCCACACGCATCTCCCTCCCGTCACGCCTCAAATCGCCTGCACAGTCGGCCGCGCGTAACCGCTCCCGACTCGTCGGATCCAGCCCCCTGGCCAAAGTGACGAGGGCACTCCCCCGCCACGCCGGCAAGCCCAGCCTTCGCGACCGCAGTATGACGGCCAAGACGACCGCACAGCCAAGCAAAAGCACAGCAGCCGGCAGAGCGAGATAGGCCCACCTGACGCGGATATGAATGACCCAGAGCTGGGTCTCGCCGATCTGCACTCGTCTCCTAGCCGGGAACGAGTTGCCCGCCGCGACCGAGTCGGAACGGTCTCGCAGGAACTTGGTCATGCTGGCCGCCATGCTCTCCATGACGGCCGTGACGTTGGCTGCCTCGCCCAGGCTGTTGATCAGCGGCGGCGTGGGGCCGTTCATGAGGGTGTTGCCGTAAAAGTCGGGCGGGTAGATCAGCTGCGTGTTCCAGCTCGTCAG
The DNA here is from genome assembly GCA_033297075.1 of Rhypophila decipiens. NCBI lineage: Eukaryota > Fungi > Ascomycota > Sordariomycetes > Sordariales > Naviculisporaceae > Rhypophila > Rhypophila decipiens. The sequence continues at coordinate 52,875 of MU858085.1, read as the reverse complement.
GTTGCTGTTGTTGTTGTAGTATCGCGAGTTGAGCCCCGAGAGATCCATTGCTAGGTAGCGCATGAGGGCGCCCATGGTCGCCCGGGTGATGTTGAACTCTAGGTCTTCGTCCGCTATGCCGGTAATGTTGGCATCGGTGAGCTCGGAGCGAGGGATGTATAATTGCATGGTGCTGTTGTTGATGCCCATATCAGCCCCGAAAGTGCGGCCAGTCGCGGATAGGAGCCACGGCAGAAAGGATGCGTTGCTGAATCGCCCATGAGTCTCGGCTACGAGCTCTGTAACAATCTCGTTATCTTGGGAGACGAAAGAGCGGCGTCGGGCCCACGTGCCCAGCACTTGCTCAAAGAGCTGACCTTTTTCGACACGGCTCTTCAGTGCTTGAGTACAGAAATATAAGCTGCACTCGTGGGCAGTTACAGGTGTATCTTTCCATTTCGTTTTGCCCTCGGAGTAACTCGTGTCGGCAGCCATGTACACCCACGAGATGATCATGCTGGTCATGTCTTGAAATGTCAGAGTCAATTCGGGGGAGAGGTTTGTATCTGCAACTAGCGTGGCCGTCTCGCACAGAGGGCACTGCTTGCCTGCATAGGAGATGTGCCAATTAGAGAGCACGAGGTTTGCTCCCGGCGTCGAGAGACTGTGGCTGGTATAGTTCAACTCGTCGTAGCCGGGGTGGAGGCCACCGATCTGTTTCCACTTGATGGTCACGGGCGAGTCGCAGTCTGGTTTTCTGTCGTAGTTGCACCATTCAGCGACTCCCGTTGACGACCGGATGTTGTCGCTGACGTCGTTGCATTGGCTACAGACGCCAAGCGATGTAAAAGGTGCCCACGTGCAGTTGCCCGACGAGCAAGAGAAACTGGGGTTCCACGCGTTGTTTGTAGCGTTGGAAGAACTCAGGCCGGCAATAATGGCGGCCGTCAGGCCAAAATCGGGCCGTGAAAAGTATTGGGCAGTAAGGAGAGAAGCAGCATAGTCGGCCGCCGTCGATCCGTTTCCTCTTCTTAAGGCGTTCAACTTGACCCGCTCTTCTGGCGGGATGGAGATGCCGTCTGACATGTATCGACCCATGTCCAACGTCCCGGCCGAACGACTAATGGTGGCGGGCTGTTGAGTCGCCGCTCCGAGTCCACTGACTTGACCAGGTGTGACCGAATTGGGCTGACCCTCGAGCTCAATGAGGGCCTGGAGAAAGGGCTCGAATCCGAGCAAAACTGCCATTGCTAGTGCACCAAGGGCGGTCCAATGCCTGTTTTATATTGTTGTCAGCATTCAGCCAGAATTTCGACCTCCTTGGCGATTATTCATACTTACTTGAACTTGAGATGCCAAAGGAGCTTCAAGCTCCCAAAGGGTCCGCGAGTGGCCTCATCGAAGCGATCAAATGTCAACAACTTGTCATCCCGGTCCCTATACCAATTCCACTTTTCTTGCCCGAATGCTGCGCTCAACGCAAAGCCCATACTTGCTCGTGATGTCGCTCCCAATATCGACACGACGGTGTTTAGTGACAAGACGAAACTCCACGCGTCGAGGGGCCGGCCATCGTACAAGGGAAGAATGATGCAAATAGCCGCGAGCGCCCCGACACTAATTAGGAGAGCGATTATCTCGACAATCCAGCTGTGCCCGCGCCGAGTCAAAGTGTTGGTGACGCGACGGACAGGCGATGGCGATTCTGAGCTTCTCAAGAGTTCCGACTCCATGCTAGGACGTGTTGGGACTGCAAGCCTGTGCAATCCCATGATGCCGGTCGATGTTTTGTTGGGACGATGTCAGTTGTCTCCCATGTCGAAGACCAGGCGAGATGCCAAAGGATGAGATAATGTTGCGAAGCTCATAGCTGATGGCTGTGCGGTTCGAACAGACGCTCTATCAAGATGATGAAGCAATGGAATGCGCTCTCAGGCTTCACTGTTACTTGGGAGGAGCCAATTGATACATGGTCAGTCAGGCAAGCTACTAGGGTCGCAGCGTATTATGGGCCTGCTTGCCAGATCCTTTTTCTATGCCGCGGAGCGGAGTAACAACTACCTAGAGCCAAATCCGGTCTTGAAGTGGTTAAGGAGCGGTTACCAGATTTCCGTAGGGTTCAAACGGGATGTGTCTCTTGTTGTGGATGGAGATGCCAGGGGGTGATCCTTCGAGGTTTCAGGCTAGGCCAATATGCATAGTGATGTGCCCGAGAGCCAGGGGGCACATGGTTAAAACTTGAGACGACATTGCCCTGCGTTTCTCACTAGGCCTTGCGTAGAGAAGAGACCTCTGCAACGGAGAGCGTGAAAAGTTACCAAGTGTGATTATCATTAACTATTTGCTATGCTACTTAGAGCAGTGCTGGTAGCCCGGCATCCTTCTCATTGATGTTGCATAGTCCCCTTTGTTTTCGGCTTACATCTTTACAGTTTCCATTACAGAATACACCAATCATAATACATGGGCTCCTCACCCGTTGACCAATTAAAACATCGTTGCCTGCTCGTTCTTTGTTAGTCATACTCTAATAATATGAGCCAACTGACAAAAGGGGTAGTAAACAAAAGGATCAACATACTATTTGACTTTGCTATTGCTCTCCTTCCTTTCCCTTCTCCTTCGCCATAAAACGATTGCCACGATGCTCGAAAGAGACAATGCGGCTATACATCAACAGTCAGAGAAGCCCATGGCTGATAGCACGGGACTTGTGGGTTGTAATCACTATACTCACCAATGCTCCCCGTCGAGCCCAAAAATGCGGCGCCGGATGCCGAGATCAAACTTAACGTCTGGGAAGCCGGACCTTTGACCGGTGGGCTCGTGGTTGACGCTGGCTGACTGTCTCCTTTTTCGGATATCAAGTGATGGAAGACCGGCATTTCTGTCGTCGTTGAGCTTGGAGTTGTTGTTGTGGTGGTGGTTATGCTTGGCAGGTGTGAAGACTGGGAAGAAGTGTGAGGACCATCTCCACCAGGGCCGTGATGAATGGTGACGGTCACCAGAACTGTCTCTGTCTCGGTTACTCGAACCGTCGAGAAGGGTGGCGTCGTCGGACTCGTCGACGATGTCTTCTCTACTGGTGCTGCTGACCACAGTTGCTCCCGATACTGATCGGTCGGTGAGCTTGGGCCTGTGTATGGGAGGTCTTCGGTCTCTTCTTGCTGATAATATACTAGAGGGGGCCATGGTGGCGTTGTGCTGGTGGTAGTACTCGGACGTTGGTGGTATTGCCAGTCTTCTTCCTCCATCTCTTCAGGGAACAGGTGAAGAATTCTGTGTCGATATTGTACATTGTGTAACCAAGATTTTTTGTGGGCACCGGACAAGTGGCAATATCTTTGATCCGCCTCGTCCAGTTTGAGAGTGTCTCTTTATTGTCGATAAGAATGGTGTCGTCACGGTGAATACGTGGTGGAGTACCGGGCCGAATCATGAATCTCGTTTGGCATGCTTGACGCATTCCTTTGCATTATCACGCACTTCTCTTATTCCAAGCGATATTACATCTATTCTCAAGATTTACTTAAGAATATTAATTCTGGATGTTATCGTGAGTCAATTGCTTTTTCATAACAACTTGTTGGTCCAGAGTTTGAGCTGGCAGATCTTGACATTTTACTTCACCTGACGACTATAGCACGCGGCCCTCACTGGGATTCTTAAGTAAATCTTAGGCAATAATCTCACCTATGGAATGCTAAAGAAGTGTCTCACCTTACAATTGTCTCTCGGCCAAATTCTTGGCAACCATGCTTCGCGTATCATCCTCTGACTGTCAAGATCAAGGTCAGATCTTGCCCTGAATGTGTTCCGATGTGTGGCTGTTCCCCTCAAATCTGCAACATGACGGAGCTCTTACGAACTAATCTCCCTCTGGACTCACCCTTCTACCAACCTCGCTCATATGGAACTAGGCAGAAATACCCGATCTTTGGATATAAGTCTTGGTGGTGCCAAGACTTTTGTTCGAGCTCGAGGATGGATCACGCCAGCTGATATCATAGATCTTGCCCATGACATCTATGATAGACGTGGTGGAGCTTGAAGAGCTTTTGGGCTAGTTGGATATACAGGAACATGCCGAGAAGACGACCATTCCTTCAGTTCTCTCCCTCTTGTTCAGTCAAGCCACAAACATGACATCAAAACCGACACTCAACGACCCCTTTCACAACCGCAACGCGCTACCCGAGGACCCTGATATCACCACCTTTGACGACTGGGAGTTTGATCATGGCTTCAACTTTGGCTTCGACTTTGACGACCTAAAGTACGAACACCCAAGGCCGTCACCTGCCCTGCCATGTCCGCCAACACCGTCGTTACCCATACCACAGTCCCAGCCAAGGGACGAAGACAGCCAACCATACCATGTATATACCAAGGGCCAGAAATGGTTCCTCGTCATTGTTATAGGCGCTGCCGGGCTGTTCTCGGGGCTGTCGTCGAACATATACTTTCCCGCCATGGACGAGATATCAGATGTAAGCCAGCCCCAAACGCATTACTAGTAACATCATGGTAATACTAACACATTTGCCTCTCAAATCCAGTCCCTAAACGTCAGTCTCGGGGCCGTATCTCTCACCATCACATCGTACATGATAGCCCAGGGCATAACGCCGTTGATATGGGGCTCCTTCTCCGACACCCTCGGTCGACGACCCATCTACATGGCGTCTTTCAGCGTGTACATTATCGCCAACATTGCTTTGAGTTTTACACCCAATTACGCCGTCTTGATAGTATTTCGGGCGTTACAGGCCGCCGGGAGCGCCTCAACTGTGAGCATAGGCAATGGCGTGATACAGGACATCTCGCCTCCAGCAGAAAGGGGCTCGTTCATTGCCTTTTATCAAGCGAGTGAGTTTTGACCTCTCAATGTGCCACACGCCTTCCGGCTGACAACTCTCCAACCAGTCCGAAACTTTCGCATAGCTATTGGACCCGTCCTAGGCGGTGTACTCGCCGAATTCCTCGGTTTCCGCTCGATATTCGCCTTCCTTTTGATCCTTTCCTGCCTCGTACTGGCAACCATCATCCTCTTCCTGCCCGAGACCCTTCGCAGCATCGCAGGAAATGGTTCCCTGCAGCTGACGGGCGTCTATCGCCCCTTTGTCCAACGCCTGCTGGCAGGAAAAAGTGGACCAAAGTGGCTCCAATATTGCAACAGCGATGAAGATGCCGGCGACATGCTGCCCCGGAAGAAGGTGACAGCCCAGACCTTTATCGAACCTCTCAAGTTGCTGGGCGAGAAAGATATTCTCTTCAACCTCATCTTTGGCGGCGTGGTCTATGCCGTCTGGAGCATGGTGACTTCTAGCACCACCCGACTCCTCCAAGAAAGCTTTGGGCTGAACGAGATTCTCCTCGGACTGGCCTTTTTGCCAAATGGTATGTCCTTCCTTGACCTCTCGCTCCCAGATTAAGTACTAACCAAACTCAGGCCTCGGCACAATAGTCGGCTCAGCAATAGTAGGCAAACTCATGACCCGCGACTTCACCCGCCTCGAAGCAGCCTACAGACTCAGCCCACACCATAACGCTCCCCTTCCCACAAACTTCAAGATCGGCAAATCCATCCCCCTAGACTTCCCGCTCGAGCGTGCAAGACTAAGCCATCTCCCCTGGATATCAATCCTCTTCATCCTCTCAACCTCAATCTACGGCTTCTCCCTAGCCGTAGCCCCAAACCCCACAATCCAACCTTCCCCAGGATGGATCGTCATCCCCTTGATATTGCAATTCCTAATCGCAGCAACGAGCAACGCCGTCTTTGCACTCAACCAGACTATCGTCGCAGACCTGTGTCCCGGACGGGGAGCCTCCGTCACGGCGGTGAATAACCTCGTCCGATGCGGACTAGGCGCATTAGGTGCGGCCGTGATTGATGGGCTGATTACCCTTGTTGGAGTGGCGCCATGCTTTTTGGGCCTGGGGATGATGACCGTTGGTGTTGCTCCTTTTGCTGTGCTGAATTGGTACTGGGGTATGAAGTGGCGGGGAGAGCGGGCTCGGAGGAAGGAAAGGGAGGCGGCGATGAGGCAGAGGGATGTTGAAACTGGGGGTTTGCCTTTGAAGGGATAAAATGTATTTGTACTTTGGTAAATGTTGTATGAGTCAGTCAGTTCATATGTGGTTGATTACAGTAGTCTCTCGAATGGTTCGGGGATAGCCTCAACTCCCAGAATCAAACAGTCCAAAGGATTGTCAAGTTCTATATAAGCTATAGTTGCTGAACTGTCTAGCACATACGACCATAGGCACTGGAAAACTCGGGATCCCGTCCGCTCTCCCATAGATAAGCCAGCGACCGCCGGACTAGTACTCAGGTGGGTGACCACTGGGGAATCCCCGGTGTTGTATGTTTTCTTTTTGTCTTTTTTGTCCTCTTACCGCATTTTTGTTCCGCATACCAATTAACAAGACCTAAGGAAGGCCACTTTTTCGCAAAAGACCAAGCTCTCTACATATCACACGTGTGACCAGGTAGCGATTCATAATACTGGTATTACTCAAGGCAGCAGACTAAAGCTATGGGAACTAATGCCTGTTACACCGAACCTTGTCAGACGCGAGTTCTTTCTGCAACAACCTGCGGATTGTTTGTTCTTTGTCAGTGTGTAACCGCGGTCACTGCCTTTTTACGTACAAATAAGCGCGAAACTGAAAGTTGTGCGACAAGGGGATGTTATGGGTCTGGCGCAAGCAAGACTTGTGCCCCTTTGGGGTCGGTGACGATGGTGCGTGTGATGGTTGTTAGCGCCACATAAAGCTGATCTGTTAAAGGATGAGGCTATGTTTCCGTTTTCTGGCTCCAAGATTGTTGCCTACAAGTAATTACCTAGTCTAGACCATTGAGAATATGCCTTGAACTTATGAACTGGGTCTTGTGAAATGGCCTTTTGGACCTCGCTACCGTCATATAGTATCGGCCTGTCAGACAGGCGGTGTCTGGTCTGATGCCATGTATGGCGTTGGAATCAACATGATACACTGCAGAAAGCAACGCATGGCACGTGTGCTGGTGAACTACGTATCCCAAACTCAGATCCTCGGGTCCTTTGGCTGTGCAACAAGTCAGACCTTCTTCCGCGTGTGTAGCCCATCTAATAACGGTCGCTTACCAATGTAGGACCACTGGCTGATGCGGCTTGTTGTTGTGTTACCGTGACTTGACATGATGCAGGAAAAAGGGTTGGGTTGACAAAGCACAAAGCTTGAGCTCGGGCACAAGCCCGGGTCCGGCTGAGATTTGGCCTCAATATCGTGCGAAATCGAGATCTCCCGGTCCCGGTACCGACATGAGTAGTGCATGGTATGAATGTCGATCGGTCAGGTTGAAAGGCAGGTTAAGTAAGCTGAATTAACTCAGAAGCATGGCTCTCAGAGTCCGAAGTGCATGATGCGTCCTGCAGACTCCTAATATATGGTGCTGCAGTGCGACACAACTCGGTGATTGTATGGGGATTAGCCTGAGACGACTACAAAATATTCATAGTTGTCGATGATGGTAGTGACCATCCGTTGAGAACGACATGGGGTAGGAAGCCGGCATTCTAAACGACAATGTAAACAACGAGTGGGTGATTAAAGGGCCAACCTTGATGGGCAGAAAGTTGTCGACAGTCTTGACATCAGCACAGCACATCAAGCAAAACATTCATTATTGCTTTTCAATTTTACCGGCATCTAGAATCCCATTTTCACTGAACAACAAAGCGCTCAGTATGGGCCTTGTACAAGACCGAACTGTCCAATATCTGCCCATTGTCACTCCTTACAAACTCAATCTTGAGTCTTTGCTCGCTCAAGAAGTTGATGGTCCCGTAGCTAAACGAATCGGCATATGCAAACCTGTTGGTCGTCTTGTTGGCACCTACTGCACTCAAGCCTTCGATATTCCCCGCTCCTCCGGCGACCAAGTACACAGGTGCCTTGGGGTTATTCATTCCTGCCGCATCTGCTGTACCGTTGACGGTGGGCGCGAACCTCTGGCTGTTGTGCACATGCCCGAAAATGGCCACATCGACGCCGTACTTGTAAAGCAGAGGCTCAAAGGCCTCTTGGCAGGGCTTGCAACTGCTCGTTCCGGTCGAGTACCACGGTCGGTGGCCAGCGACGATGACCCACGGTGTGATGGATCGGTCGACAGACGCCAGATCTGCCTCGAGGAATTCCAGCTGTTGCCATATGGGCGAGGAATAGCCAAAAGGTCCTGCACCTAGACCGGCGGAGCCACCTGGCTGGTCTGGGGCGTCGTCAAAGTCTGTTTCAGTATCGATCATGACGACGTGCACCATGCCGTACTCGAAAGAGAACCAGAACGGCGGGTTGGCGAGCAGGCGGGCGCGGTTAGCGTTGACCTTTGCGCTGGAGCTGCTTGACGTTGATGTAAAGGCCGTGGGCATTGTCCGGCCGAAGCGGTTGATGAAGTCGGTGAAGTTCTTTTGGCCGCTTGGGCAGAGGCCGCTGGTCAGGGGTATCTCTTGGCATGCCGCCTCGTGATTGCCTGGGCTGACGATGTATGGCTTTCGAGATGAGATGGGGGCAAGCTGGTTGTAGAACTCCTCCGTGATGGCCTGGTAGCCGTCCTTGCCGTCGAACCAGTTACGGGGCGTAAGGATCCAGTCGTCGGCGTAACCGATGTCCCCAGGGTGAACGATGAACTCGTAGTCGTTGATGGTCTTGGCGAGGCGACCAATGGTGGTGTGGTTGAGGGAGGGGTCGATGCTGGGGATCTCGTCACGTTTGGAAAGGTCCATGTCGATGGTGAAGCCATCTTTGCCGTAGACGCCCAAGTCGATGACGGCATTGATCTGGAAGGGGGTCTTGTCTCCTGGTACCCGAGGGCTGAAAAAGGGTGTGATGGTCGAGTTGGTGGACACGATCTTGTAGAAGTACTTGGTTGCAGGCGTCAGCCCAGTCAGGGTGACCACGTTCGCCCAAGTGCGTGATGTTGGATAGGTGATGGACGACGAAGAGCAAGTCTGCTGGCCGAGGGCATTCGCGGCTGTTCCATACTGAACACAGGCCAGTGTAAGTTGTTGATACGTGTTCCAGGCAACGGTAACGGCTGTTTCATTTCTTGTCAGGAGCTGATTTCATATCTCGGGAGAAGTTGCTGAGGGGCGGTAGATCTTACTATTCGGCCCGTTGATGGCTATTCTTTGCTGCACAGGCGTCGTCTTGTCGACGGGCATCGCGGGATAGACGGCTCCTCCCGCCACGGTGACGGCCAGGAATGGCAAAGTCTTGATCAACGCAACAAACGCCATCTTGAAGTTGGTGATGCGGCTGAACGACCAAGACCTGCAGACATGATGGAAAAGGCCAGACGATCTGAGGCAGGTAACGGTTGAGTCTTTATATTTTCTCCTTCTTGACGGGTAATTGCGTCTCTGCAGTGGTGACATTCAGCGACATCCGAGGCATCTGGTTCGGATGCCACTGAGGGGTGGGATCGTTACCCCTCGTGGGCCTGGTTATTGGACACGAACCGTGGATACTAGCGAGCGAGAACCAAGGCATGCCTTGCATATTGACAGATCACGGAGGCCCTAGACTAGAATAGGACGAGAGATCTGCACGTGTCTGTTGCACAGGCCATTCAAGCACCAAACTGACGACCTGTGTATTTTGACGGTGGGCTCTCGTATTTTGACGGCTCCTCAAACTGGCTTTGTACAACAGCAGCCACCACCACCACCACCACTACTTGCGCAGTTAACAGCAAAGAAAAACGAGGTTATTCCGAGCTCGCTTACACTTGTTCAATTCAATTGAAAAAGCAGTCTTCTAAGGCGTTTAATGCAGTTAGTTTAAGCTAGCTTATTTACTTGCTAAGACTACCAAGTCGTTGCTTATTAGCCTAGGGTTAGGGTTAAAGCTACAGTACAATAAAATAACCACCACATAGCTCTGAATGGCTTCAAAGAGTTGGCTTCTAGTTTGTTGCGTTCAAATAGCCTATATTTCAATTACCAGGGTTTGATGGTTTTGTCGAGACTTCTCTGCAAACTTTTGGTGGTAATGGCCTATATGTACAATGCCGATTGGGTTAGTAGCCGTCAAAATACGAGAGCCCACCGTCAAATTACACGGGTCGCAAACTGAGGATGTGACTTTCCTTTGTTGTCGTAGTCTCAATACGCCGAATGGAAAACAACCCTTAGCACCGGCCTCACATGCGAGGGATGAGAAAGCTGCAATAATGGGAGATGCACAAGGTTTACAATTCCATCAAGGCCATAAATGCGTGGTGGCTGATGGAGGATTTCACCAATTACAACAAACAGAGGCTATTTTCACAGTGTTAGGCACCTACCTGGTAGCTGGCCCATCCCCCAGCTCCCCGTCTCAGCCCTACCCGCACTTTAACCCGATTTGGATATAAAATGACAAAGTCGAGGCTTTGCTTGTTCAAACTCAACGTTGGACGCCACACTAATTTCTCATTGTACTAGTCTCTGTCTGATACGGAGTAAAGCTCTCCATAAAGACAACCAAGCCAGCTGGCCTCCTTGCTGTATCGGCTGTCCAGATGCCTGATAGGCCGGTTATTACATCCTTCGATCATTTCTTAGAAAGGTAGTCCACCCTATCGCAGTGTGAAATCAACTATCCACTATCTTGGGATTTCCGGAAGACATATCCGGATCCCGAACCCTTGCTAATCCCATGACTCCTTCAGGATCCGCCGGTGCAGCCAAAGCCATCCATCAACCCCAGTCTACCTAATACAGTTGGAAATTACAGGGGTTGGTATAGGATCCAGACGAGAATCGTGGACAGTAGCCCGCTTAACACCCAAAGTAGTAGCGAACTTTGTCGAGTGAGGCAGCCATGGTTAATACGCTGGGATATCGACGTACAAGCATCAAACTAGTATGTGTCGTACGTATATTCAGCAAGCTGTCTGTCATACAAACCAAAGCGTATCATCTGTTTCGAACGCTCACATCGCCACCGGCCCCCTACAGATCCCAGTACATGGAAATGACCTCGCGTCTACTTGGTCTCCTCGCACATACTAATTTCCGAAGTAACTAAGTAGCTCACACCGCGTTCCGTCACTCCGATTATCTCCCGAGCCTTGTAGACTTGCCATAGAATATCAAACTATTGAGTCGGACATAACGTAAGCACTTGCCCGGGACCGCGACCCGAGCATAGTAGCAGCAAATATCGTTGTTCGTTTCACCGGGGCTGTCACACCCCACCACACCACACCTGTTATACCGTAGTCCGGTATGCAGGTCAAGAACCACTACTAGTAGTCTATATTCCGAGTCTCGGACAGACATATCACCACCCCGTTCTGCTGGTCACGAGGGTCCGTTTTTTTTGCGTTCGGCAGTGCCGCCGGCACGGCAAACAAGCAATTCAACAACAGCAAGAATAACGGGCCTGCGTCATTGACGTACGTGGATAAGATGACACGTGCCGTGCTGTACCTCTTGGATGCCGAGCCAGCAGCCAACGTCGATCCGAGAATAACACAAGAACCGAACGAACCGAAAAAGAACATGGCGTAGAACGAGCAAACGAGATAAATCCGAACTGCATGCATGCATGTATATGTCCTTGCCTGGCAAATGCATGCTTCTTTGCATATTCTAGTAGTTGGCGGTTAGTTAGCACTTACATACACTATTGCTAGTGTTGCATGTCCTCGATGGTGTTGGGAGGCTGTGGCCGTGTTGGACCCCCAAAAGCACTCCAACTTGCTCGGTTTTTCTCATGAGCGAACTAGCAAACAGCTCTTCTGGCCACCTTCCTGCACCCCTCGAGGTTGAGTCGGGTTTTGGAAGGATTCGTCGAGTGTGATTGGGGGCCGTTGAGCACTGTTCAGACGTGTCGATACTTCCTCACGAGCCTCTGAGTCATGGCGGTGTCTGTAATTCAAGCCACTTGCTTCTTTGATTCTCCAGCCACCGGGTACGCGTTCAGTAGCGTGTATGACATGCGTGCGAGATATGCAGTTAATAAGTAATATAACAAGAACCAACCAACCACACCGTGATGCACGTGGCAAGTCCGGCTCCCCGAGCTAACATAACCGGGCTAGGGCGCGAGGCAGACTATCTGGGTATCACGAGACGGAATCAACTCTGTTGGTCCAGATCCGGTCGCCGATATCATCACTGATCATTCACGTCGCCCTGGAGGGTTGTATTGGCCAAACACCTGGACGATTTTCTGCACCCTATTTCACTGGCCCAGCATGCGGATTTTGTCCATGCAACCCGAGACGGCTGTCATATCTTTAAACGTCACGGGCCGAATACCTGACACAGCTCCAACATTTGGATAGTTTGCAAGACTTGTTGTAGGTCACGGTATTCGTACTGTACACGAGTACGGATATTGGTGCGTATTATCAGTAAGTGATAAGGGTTCTTGTTCCAAGCATTTCTTCTGACGGGCTTCTGAAACACTTCCGTATTGGGATAAATAATCGACTGTACTACTTGTCTCTGATATCTGCTTGGCAAAACGGCCGCAAGATGCAGTCATCTTCCCGAAGACCGATCCTATGGTAGGATGGCTTTTGATTTCGCCCTCCGAGCTGTGGATACTCTGTTGAATTTTACATTTTCTCACCGACTGTTTGATTTCATACCACGAGACGGGACTCCAAGTGATCCGATTCGGTCGCTGTCAATGGGAACGCCGCGAAGAGGATGACGATGAGCCCCTAAAATGTGTCGGGAACTTTGCATTTCTTGATAATCCTAAGAGTAGAGTATTACTAACAAAGGGCATAGGCTGCCAAGAACAATGATCATTTGTGCCGTGAGAGCTGAGAGTTTGGCAACGTACTGCGTATGGTGATCTGGCAGTTTCCATGTCTGAATAAGTCAGATGTATACCTCCCGTGATATAATCTAGTAAGCCCTGGATATGATAATGGCGGAGTTATCCGTCCTTGCAGATTCTCACCACCACGTTCTCATATGAAAGCACCCCAAGACACGTGCCTGGGTATGCAGTGAGCGTATACAGCTATATTGAGACCTAACAGACCAGGAAATTGCTGTTATAGTCGAGAGTACCGATCGGCGGGTTGGATCTTACATGAGCCACTCGGTTCCCTCCCTCAACTAGGGCAAATCGAAGAATTTCTCGGGACGGGCTTAGTTTAGTTGACCAAATTAATTGTCCGAATGTAAGAGCATTGCTTAGATGCTTGTGTCTACTGGTTGCTAAGGGAACAATTTTAGGTATTACATATTCAGAGATGTGATTGCAAAGACACTCACCTCGACTTATCATTCCACCTCACCTCAGCCATGCCAAGGTGCCACAGTCCGGATCAGTGTCAAGCCACAATCACCCAGTGATAGGATTGGATGGCTTTGACTTCAAAAGTCATTGCCTAAAATGCACCGTTCGTAACCCGAGTTCCAAAGTCTTTGAAAGCAAGACTGAGAGGCTAAGGTAATCAGGTTTTATGAGGAGTACCATCTCCGTCTTGATACCCAAAGCAGTGGAAAGGAGTCCGTTTTCTCACTGGTTTCGTCCACGTCAGCCCAAGAACCAGACCATTGGTAATATTATACTCCTCACCGGTGTATATCATGTCAGCACTTAATACCGTACCCGGAACAGAACTGTACTATACCTTTTCATGTCACGAATTCCCGTCTCAAGTCACTGTATGGTATAATCACTCCAGATACACAGCTTTCCGTATCGAATGTATCTTTATTTCACAAAGGTACCTTTTCAACCACGAGTAATTACACATTACATCATGGTATGCCCGTATGGTATTCCGTAAATGTATCAGAGTCCGTCTTAGTCGGATCCTTCCTTCCTTCAACCCCCACTCGATCACGGCGACAACCTGGAATGGCGGCGCAAAGGCGCACAGCCACAGCTCCTTCGCCCGACTCTGTTCTTAGCTTACCATGATCGTAGTCTTCGTCCGATCTCTCACTCACCACGTGCTCACCTAGGTGATACATAGTACGTAGTCTAACCGTCCTTAGAACACCCTAATCCGAGCCAGAGGCTACAGATTCATAACCAACCATGACTCGCTAGCTCATACCATGACTTCTTATCACCGAATCAGGCCATCCACTTCCTCTCTACACACTTCCCTTACCATCCCGGCAAACCTCAAGACGGTCTAGACCCTTGGTGAGGCAAAGTCTAAATAGTCCAAGTTACACAAACAAAGAGCCGAGTAGAGAAGGATTACCGCCACATCCTCAGGCAGGAATAGCTCTCAACAAAGCAGGCGGCTCTCCAACTTGCCTAGCTCTGTGACACAAAGTCTCTATCCCCATTTGTCCCCCAACCAATACATACACTGCTCTGCTCTCGCTGAAAAGAACCATACGCGCATATAGTTTGGCGCTTATCTTGGACCCAGTTGCTCCAACTCACGGCGAAAAGAATCACACACGCATAGAGTTTGGCGCTTAACCTGGTCACATTTCCTCGAATCCGTGATATCTCGGAGCTTGACAGGAGTTCCCACTTGGCCAAAAACACCATCTTCCCTATAATTAAACCACCAGAGGAGGCTCTCAACTGGAAGCCATGTCGGATAGCAGAGAAGACAGGGTCGAGGCAGCAGGAGACAAGGTGAAGCAACCTGACGGTATCTTCAGCAACCGGTTTTTAACAGCCTTATAGTGGTGGGTGAACACACTGCGAAGCAGCAAAATACTTACTCGAGCTCAGAACCAACTTGGCCAAACACCCAAGCATGAGGTGAGAAAGTAATGACCAACAAGACCTTATCACTGGCATCAACCCAAGCCATTGAAAGGTCAGAGTAACCACCTCAGCGGTCAATTTGGGGAAGGAGAGCACAAAACAAGTCACAGAAGTGCCCTGGAGAGATAAATTTTGATGAAATATGCCCTGGATTAGTGCACATTCCTACCTGCCTACTGAGCTGGATCAAATCTACTGGGGTCGGAATGTCCCAAAACGCCACTATATGAGATAGCCATCATATGGCTCCTAGATACGTGCTAAGCTAAACCAGATACTATATGGGGAATAAAAAACCAGCGAAATTCGGGCTGGGAAAAGAAAAACATGACTATCGTGCAAGCTACGACCGCACAATATAGAGTGAATTACAAGTCAACGATTTTGTACAAAGGGAAGATCCGGAATAATGAGATCCACCGAGATGCTCGTTTGACAGGAAAAAAAGGAGTCCAAGTAACTATTGGACGATAGCCGCCTCCCAAACCATGGCACTCCTAATCAAATCCTTGCCGAACTGACGTTGTAAACTCGTCATCTTGTCCACGATGTGGCTGGTAGCAAGAGATTTGTGTCCCCACACATTCAGTGCGATGGAGGCAGCACGTTCAAGCCAAGTAATACACTGCTCTATGTCTCCTCGTCGCTGATGAATCTCTGCAATGTCTTCCATCGTATGGGCTGCAATGCCATCTTGATAGAAGACAGATTCAGTCTCAGACGGCGACTCTGCCGCGTCGGGCTTCTTGACCACGTTCATGCAGTGCTCAAGTGCGCGGTCAAACTCGTCAGCCACCATGTAAAAGTGGGCAAGTTCGTTCTCGACTGTGCGCGCTTCGTCAGAGTCCTTGCCAAAGACTTGGCGGCACGAGGACAGAAGCTCCAGGACGATCTCCATGGCAGCCTCAAACTCGCCATTACGTCTCAGGAGGGTGGCAAGCGAGTCAAGAATCTTGAAAGTGACAGCCCGGGATCGGCCTAGCCTGCTGTTGAAGGTGTCGAGCATGCACTGGAGGGCGCGCCGGGACACCTCTTGGCAGTCCTCATCATTCTGCAGCTCTTCGCAGATTCGAGCAATGGGATGATTGGGCGAGTGCCTGTTGCGTGCCTCAGTAGCCAGGAACTGGAGCAGGATAGTCCGCAGCTCGGGCCGTGCGCTCGTGTTCGCCGGGGATAGTATGGCAAACACATTGCGCAAAAAGTCAAAGGGCTGAGTGTCCATGGCAGCAGTAGCAATGCCACCTGCTTCAGCAAGTGCTGGCCAGGCCCGGGCATCGGGCCTGTTGTTGAGGTCGCCCATAGATCCAGATGAAATCTTGATCAGGTAGATGGAGTTCTTGACGGTGCTCCAGTACTGCTTGGACTCTTCCGAGGATCTATGTCCGAGGTAGTCATCTGGCAAGACCCCTTTGGGTATAGTTTGCAGCTGCCAGTCATAGAAGTCTCGGATGCTCATGGTAATGATCTCGAGACTTCGGGTCTTGGCCTCGGAATTGATGGTGGGTGGAGGAGTCTGGGCGAGCTTCTGCAGCTGTGCCTTGAAGACAGAGAGGCATGGCACTGGCGAGCTCGACATGGACCGTGCATTGGAAGAGGCGTTGGACGCATTGGAGGGGACGGGCAAGTGGTCGTCTGACCAGGCGGAGCTGGATGTGGGGGTGGCGCAAACCAACTCGGGAGAGGAGCTGGAGGTGGGTGATTGCTCTCTCTCGCTGGGTGGAGGAGACTTGATGGCCGGGGGCGGTGGCAGCGTCTTTTGTACGAGATCTGAGATGCTCACGCCCCGACTGGCGGCCCGATGCTGGCGGCGGTCCCGGTGTTGGTAGACATGCTGGTAGCTCAGCCCTACCTGGTCTGCACCAGGAGAGCCGGGTCCACTGGGCGACGACCGTCTGGCCCCTTGCTGGATCGTCTTGGCGCATCTGATTGTCTTGCGCAGATCTTCAGGGCTGATGCTATCCTTGTCGATCACATTGGTGAGCGGCGAGGCGGGCTCGGCAGTGACGCGCCTGACGACGCGCTCCTTCTCATCGCTGTTGACGTTCTTGAAGACGTTCCACTCGCGGAAGCGCTTGTCGTACATGCGCTTACTGTCAGGGGCGTCAGTAATGGTCAGACGAGTCATTGTGATGGATGTTGAAGTGTGGCAAGTGAGCTAAGAGCTCAAGTGATCAAGTGTCCAAGGTAGTAAGTGATGGGTGGTATGAAAGGAATGAAGCTCGGAAGCCAAGGGAGCAGATGGGTGAGATGGAGAGAAGCTGGGAAGAGAGGAGGGGAGGAGTGGGCAGGATGAGATGGACGGGAGAGGAAGGAGCAGGTCAACTCGACCCGAATCTCACTCTCTGGTCCCCTTTTTATGCCCATTCTGGCTTGGTCAGGAGTCCGTGATGAGTAACCTGGACGACACACTATCATCCGGACCAGGGCGGCTCTCAGACTCCGCTTTTCACCCGATGTCATGGTTGACTGCATTGGGTCTCTGTGAGAAAGAGGGGGAGGGACAGAAGAGAGATTGTGACGGAGGCTACATGGTCGTGTCTCGCCAGATGGAAGGGGGAAGTGAAAATGGATCGGCATCTGCGTGCTGGTTGGTCATACCTTGCCGAGAAGCCATGATGCTTTCTCATTATCTCGCTTACTTTCTTCAACGGATATTGCCTGTAGAGGTCTATGATGGTGTCGCGATGCCGAGCCCAGTCCTTGGCCGAAGGGCCTTGCAGAATCCTCGACTTGCCATCTTGATTTGCGACAGAAGCAGCACCAGAAGGACCAGAGAGTGGGCCGGGGACGGGCAGTTGCGTTCCCGGAGGTGGTGATGGAGCAGCAGGACTGGGAGGTATTGATGTTGAGATGGGCGCGGACGAGGAGAAAGGCGACAAGAGGGCCGAAAGCGAGGGCGACAGCGGCTGTCTGTGGTGTTGTTGTTGTTGTTGTTGTTGCTGGTGTTGCTGATGCGGGGGTGGTGGTAGTTGCTGGTGGTGCTGCTGCTGTTGTGGATGATGATATTGATGTTGTGGATGTTGAGAATTATGGCCAAATTGAGACGGCTGCTGTTGCTGCTGGTGATACTGCTGATGATGAGGAGGAGGAGGAAGATGATGATGAAGGTGGTGGTGGTGGTGCTGAAGGTGGAGTGACTGTGCGTGTGGTGAGTTCTGCGATGGTGATGGAGACGGAAGGCCACCATTCAGATTCCGATGATGGCTGTTGAGCGTGTCGAGAGGAAGCATCGACAGTCCAGGTCCACCATGCCCACTTCCAGCTGACCTCGACATGGACAACGGCAAGGGCAGCGATGGTCCCGTCGGCGGAGGAGGAAGGAGCGAGGGTGAAGCGTGGTGAGTTGGCGGGCCCGAGACCGTGGGTATTGCTGCACGGTTCTCGGGCGAGTACATGGTTAAGGTCATGGTCTGTGGAGTTTAGGAAGCTTAGACCGAAGGACCAAGAAAACAAAATAATTAAAAAACGCCCCTAAAGGTAACAAAAAGGAGGCTACACTTGGTGGCAAACAAATGACCTGCCCGGGATGTAGCTTTGACCTTGGATTTAGCGTCTTTCTTTTTGTGACGTCTCGCTTTTTGTTTGGCTCGGGTAGGCGTCGATAGCTCGAGCTGGGGTTGCTGACCGAGACAACACCTTTCCCAGGTCACCACTGGTCAAAACTGCCCAGTCGGTGTCGCGCGGTTTGCTGCTGCGTGCATTCCGGGGAAAGAGCACGAGGGGGGAAAAAGAGGGAAGGAAAGGATCTGGGGCTGGAACAAGGGAAAGAGGGAAAATGCGGATACGATGCAGAAAACCTGACTAAAAGCGCGAGGACCCCGCGGCGCGCATGAGGAAAGTGCTCCCCGGGCCTTATACTTGATGGGCAAATGCTCTCAGGTCGCTGGCAATTCGTCCAAATGGCGGTGGGAGGATCCGCATAAACCCGTGGCGTAATGCAACTCTGCCGCTCCCGAAACGGGGATTGAGGGGAGGAATCATGGAAAGATTCGCGGATGTGTGTGTGGCAGGAGCCGACCAAGCACTGCACTGGCAATCTGCAAGTGATAGCTTGAGGTCATCTGCAGATGGTTCAAGTTGCACACAAAATAATATTCCCCAAGTCCAAAAGATTGAAGAAAGGCAGACTCGATGGACTTGTTGAATGGTGAGTGAGGACTGAGGAGCCAATTTTCCCCAGCTGAGTGCGCGGCGTGGTGCCTGCCTGTGTTTCGTTGCCCCAGCCCTGAAGCCCCTCTCCATTTCCCCTTTCAGTGTTCTTCGGTTCTGCTCCTTCTTCAGCGGTTCTGCCCCTCCTGCCCCAGTCCAGTTGGATAAGCTCTGGGCAGCAACAGCAGAGCTCCTTCCCCCAAGAACAGCTGCCGACTGAGAAAAGTGTCACGGCAGGCTTGCGGCACAGCATTACTTGTCCGAGAAGAACCGTGCAGCTCGTGGGCCAGGGACTGTCGTCTTATTGGCCAGATGCTCTTCGGTCATCGTACTTGTCCCGTTTTGGAGCAAATACCTCCAAGACCCATCTGGACAAGCCTGGGCGAGTGTGACCCTCAACTGCTACCAGGAGATGGGGAAACATTGATCAAGGGGGCAGAGAAGAGAGAAGGGGGCATTTCTGGCACCTGTCTGATGCAATTCTGTGCCAAAATGGCTGTCAATCTTTTTTTCTTCAACAGTGTTGGTGAACAAGTCCCCCCTGTTTTAGTGACTGGCGGCCCGCTCTTCATGATCCCAAGACTGCCCAACCACTGGTCGCCAGTTCCACGACACCATCTCACTATCCATTTCAGGCATCGCTCCCAGGACCCGATCTGCACCTGCGGCTCATGGTGCATGGAGGTATCATGTCGACATGGAGCAAGCTGTTATCTTGACGGGTACGATCCAACGTCCTACAGAAAATAGCAGCAAAATATCACATATCGTACCGCATATTTCCTCACTTAAATCTCACACCCACACCCATAATGGCAGAACACCGGTGTGGAGGACATGGTCAAGTGGTAGGCAAATCAGCCATGGGTAACGCTCGGTACTTGTTTCCTCAAGTCGTGAGCGAATGCATCACACACACTCTCCGTCGTCTCCAGGTACAGAGCATGTTAGCCAAGGCCGGGTGCTCTAATTTGGTCTTCTGGCCGTTGCTGCCTCGGGTAGCCAGAGCATTGCCGATTGGGCTGAGCTTCGCTTTTCTGTTGCCGCTTGCCGGGGGCTGTTGACTGGTCTGATTACGGAATTCGGATACGGAGGTTGAGCGATGGAGCGAGGCCCGCAGGTTTCGGTTTAGTGTGTTTCTTTTTCTGTTTGCTTGGGCAGACCGCCCCCTGGATGGACTGTGTGCTGATATGTAGAGTGCCCTATAGTGAAGTGGATTATTACTATTCTGTTGGGGGTCAAAAAGAATCTGGCGAGAAGCAGGACCGCTGCAGAGAAGGCGATGCGCCAATCCAACGGCCCGATAATGATCTTTCCAAGCACGTGGGGGGGAAGGGGGGCGGATGAGGAAGCAGAGGAGAGAAAGGCCTGATAACCATGCAATGGGACAATGGGACTACCTAGCGTAGCCAGTAGCTTGAGCTACGAGAGAACTTGAAGGCCGGAGAGACGATCTTGATTATCCTCTTGCGGGAAAGGTGGGCGTAAGCACTTGTGGGTGTCTTGGTTGCCCAGGACCCTCCGTCCTTCGCTTGATTACTGTTTTACACACATCTTGCCCATGGTCCCCTACTATTCGTCAAACGGCTCAAGCAGTCGGGAAAATGTTCCTGAATAAGATAGCTCCATGGCTGTGAGCCTACACCTACCTGCCTACCTAGGTATATCTTTTAGTAGCTAATTTTCTGGGTTGCGGTAGGCTCTGGCTATTTTGATGTGCGAGCATGTACGCATGGACGGATATTGGGCAGGTGAGATATTAGATGTAAGGTAGGGTATCAGCGACGAAGGTCACCCAAGAGACATAGAAACGAGTCACGTCACCTGGCTAGTATTTGTGACATTGGCTCTCATCATGGCATCACGTAGAAGACGTTCCTAAGAGTAGCTAGCTGTATAGTAGTCTCTTCCCAGATGGACCTCTGAAGCAGCGGAGGCAGACCGAGGAAAGTAGAGGAGCTAAGAGTATTCTCCACTCATGGTCTTTTGAACAACTACCAAGGCTAGGTACTCCTACTTGTGGAAGCATCTCCTGATAGTAAGCGTCGAGAATGTGACAGCTCGAATAATATTGCCCTTTTGTCCGTCTATCCAATGGCAGTCGGGAATGGGCAATACGATTAGAAGCTGGTAGGAAGGGAGATCGTCCCCCGCTCCGGGTCAAGATTCGGCTCAGCAGCCATGTGTATCTGATACACATGATAACGACATGAGCCGGGCCCGAGTCAGAAACATCGGAGACGAGACCGTCGAGAGCCTTTTCTCTCTCTCGTTTCTCAGCCACATGTCTAGATGGTGTCGTCTAGAGATGCGAACATGGGTGGGCAGCTGCATCGACATACCCTAATTCGATGGTCCGCATAATGACCAGGCGGTCCTATCATGCCTATTGTGCTCTTATCAGGGCCAGTCTAGTACATGCAAGCAACTTCTAGCACAACACAATCAAGCTTCACACGCCGTGGGGAGTCGATCATATACTACACCGGCGGCTGGATGAAGGGCAGTTTGAAAGCTCGTCATATAAATCGAGTTAAAGGAGCTGGTATATTGCTACTTGAAATCTATAGTCATTATTCATATTCCCTCAAGCGTTTTATCTAAGCAGGTCCAAGAGGGGCTCTTTCTCGTCACACCTCGTCCACCCGACTCTCGAGTGGACCTCACACAGAACCCCTGTTTATTTTTGTTTTGTTCTGCGTCGTCTTTTCTCCTGCCTCTCCTCTGTCGTACTTCTGCACGGGTCTTTCTTATTAGACCCTCATCAGAAGGCCATCACTCATGCAACCCGAATCCTGGTGGCCCAATATCCAAGGCGAGCGGGGGACACTAGTTCTAGAGCCGCCTTCTTCAGCATAGGGCTCCAAGATAGCACGGAATGCTAGAACCTCGCATAGACGAGCCGGAAGGGGGGTTGCGTGGGAGGGTGAACATGGTGCCGGATTTCCCTTCTGATCTGTTCCGAGTTATGACGATGCTTTGTCGAGTCCCACCCAAGCCCAGGAGACAGACAGACCTCACCCGGCCCACTGATATCGTCAAGCAATATGCTCAATCAGGCCAAGTACCTCATGCTTTGCTGGTCCTCCGTCCGTCTTCGCTGCCCTCCTCCCCCCACACCCTCCCGGTCCTGAGATGCGTCTACTGAGACGCAGCTGTCTTAGCGAGCAGCATGCCATTACGAATCGGCCATCGTGGCCATCGATGGTTGGACTCTTGAGATGATGGTGGGACTAATGTACTAGTGACAAGAAGCCAAAGTATCAGTCCAGCAGGTCCCTGCCGTCTCGACGATTCTTGATCGCATCGTATAGTGCGGTTGCAATGCACATTGGTCTAAAAGGTGCCGGCTCGGGCGGTTAGTCAAGTTTTGGTAATATAGAAAGCTCGGGAAGGATTCAAGGGGACTCCCGTATCTGTCTAGATCAGAGCGCAGAGTGCGAGACGCGGGAAGCGGGCCAAGAGGGCTGGCTAGGTTGTGGAGGGAAAATGATAATATCGGATGAAGGGGCCAACTTGAACATGTGGACAACGCGGCTAAGGTAAACCTGAGGGAAGGGAGTGTAATGCAGAGTAACGGTGAGACGGATCTGATGGACGGATGATTCGAGAAGAAGAGTAAGAATACTCACGCTTGGATGGCTGCAAACACTAGCGGCGTAATCAAAGAGCGGGAATTCGATACTCGGAGGCCCAAGGCCGCCGCAAGTCCGAGGCCGGCGCCAGCCAAAATGATATTAAATATGCAACTGAAGAGGGTGACGACCTGCTTTCTCCAATGCTGTTCTCCTTCAGTCAGGGCAACCTTGGTTGGCTCTACGGCCATGAGGGTGGCAAAAGAGGCCATGGAGATTACAAGACCCATGATTCCCTAATAAGTCGGAGCAGTTAGCACGTTGGTTGTTGGCCTGCTGCATGTGAGACAAACAACTCCAAGACATGCAACTTGAACCCAACACAAATACCAGGCAGCTCCGTCGTCCATCAACAACAACAACAAAACCCGGGAGAGGATATAAAAAGACTTACCACTGACAAACAGCTCACGAGGAGCGTGTGAAGCAACAGATCTATCGACCCAAAGTTTCCATATCCGGATACTAGCGCCAACGAACAAGGAAGACTATCTGTTGATGTCAGGTCTATGTTGCTGCACTTTTCTGTCATTCGTTCCGATTGTTTGGCCATGTTGTAGATGTAGACGACCCCTGCTGCCACTACGAGCCCCAGGTGAGCCATAATGCAGAGAACATGAGTGAGTTTCCACCCGAAATTGTTGGTCCGGATCATGTTGTGGATGTGTTTTGAAGTGGGCCGGGTATGTTGTTGAGTTGAATAAGAAGCCGAAAAGGTGGGCAGCAAGGTTCGATGGGGAATCTTGGTACCGGGATTCAGGAACCCAGATATCGCTGCAAAACTTCAGATGAAGAAACGACAAGGTTGGAGAAAAGCTGGGATCTTTAAGTATGCTTAAACTCAAAGACGGGATGCTATGAGCCAAAGTAGCCACCGACTTGGTTGCTGGGATTTTATGACCAGGGGTTGACAGCAGGTAGTAGGAGGTAGAGTTAAAGGTTATATTTGTCATGTGTGAATTGAGCGGTGAGTTGGGGAGCAGAAAATGTAACAATCCCAAGAGCGATGATTGATGACAACTCAGAGTGAGCGAGTGCATAAAAAAGAGACGGGAGATGTCCAGAGGAAATACAATGACTGCCTGGGGCAGTAAATAAGGAATATCTATATCCGTACATATATGGGGGATCAAGAGTGAGCAGTGGGACCGTCTAAAACAAAAAGACGTTCGTGGTGATGAGCCTCCCCCAAATGTCCCGAATGGGCAAGTATATTCAACTTTTTGCGTGAGCTTCAGCCCAAATAGAGGGGGCCAAAAGGGAAGGGAACCGACAAGCAAACAGCAAATAGGGGAGTTGGCCCGTCGATTCCGGTTGTTGACTTGCAGCTAAAACCCCCAAAACACAAAGCGCTAGACGATCCATGATGGAGATTGGAGCTCGTCATAGGGCGAAACAGCACCAGTCGTCCGTAGGTGCACACAGAAGCTTTCTGATGTCTGGTACTGCACGGATTAGCTCCAACGCCAAATCTTGTTTGTCACTCACTGCACCCAGACTCGGACCACTGCCACTGATATGGTAGCTTGGCAGGGCAGGCTTAGCAGTACTGTAGATGGATTACGCTGTTCAAGTTTCAGTAGCTGGTATGGTACGGAGCAACAGCATGCGGTATCCGTACGGAGCACAGTACACAGTGTTCCCGAGTGGGTACGAGCGAGAGACTTAGCCTCACCGAGTTGCTACCCAGCCTCCATCCGGTCCAAATGTTGGATACTAGCGTGCTGCTGCAAATACATCGTCCGGATTGTTAATAGAGTGGATTGTGCTCTCAGGACCTTCTGTCTGAGTCAGCCAAATGATAGCCCTATGAAAGGACAATCCGGGGACGTTGTTTTTAGCCATTCGGCATGTCAGGGGAGGGCGAGCACGCGGAATTGGCGCAATTCCACTGCGTCTTTCGTATCACACGGGCTTGGCCGTACGGATGAATACGTAGTACGATCCCAGTAATAAAGAAAGATGACAAGCAGCAACTGGGGAAACACAAAGTTGTTCTATGCAGCCAAATGGAAGAAAAAGGTGGACCACCGGGAGAGGAGAGACGATGAAGGAGGAGGCGAGAAGGGACCAACAGGAAGAGGTTGATATGTGCTGTTAGTTGAGGTATGTTGAATTAAGCGCCCAACCTCTGACGGGTGGAAAGTCTGTGTTGTGGAACAGTGAATTCAGACCACGACCTGCCGGTATGTGTACGGGTATTACCATGTCCCGTATGTACACGTTGCGTGTATCAAGAGCTTAACATCAGACGGTGAATGTTCCCCAGAAAATTACGGATCCGTCCCTGCCTTAACAGAGTTGGTGGGGTTCCCCTGGGCTGGACTGCCAGCGGATGGAGGGGCAGTTTGGGGCACGGACGGTGAAGGGCGAAAAAAGTCTACGACATCCAATTAGTCACCCACAGGGCCGAAAGTCTGCCTGACTGCCCCATCTGGGAAGGTGCAAGCCATTTTATGTGCAACTTGCTCCATCTCGCTGAACCCTACCAAGAGATGAGCCACTGACTCACATTGTCAACCTGGAATCCACCCCTGAACCGAACTTGCCGGTGTATGTGGGCGGCCACTGCGTCGGTGAGGAAGGCACGGACGGCTATGGACGGAGAGAAGCGGCCCTTATTAGGGCCTCGGGTGGCCGGAGGTGGTGCGCGGTTGAGATTTGTACCGATGTTCACAGCAGTTGACCGGTCATTGGTGTTTTTTCCCATACTTCGGGCCTTTGACTTGACCTGCGGCTCTCATATCATATGACTGTTGGCCGTTTCCCACCTTGCGTCCGCCTGGAGCCCCCAATCGAGGCTCATCTTATAGCTCCCTCCTTGTTGGCAGTCTGGTTGGCCGGTTGTGCCATCTTGAACGACGGTCACTGGAGGTGAGCGTTGTGGGATCTACTAGCGCGCGGGGATGTCAATGGCAACGATCAACTTGCATTCACCGGCGCTTCCTTGGTGCCTCTCAGGGCTGAGGTTGGTGTAGGACATTCCCAGAAGGGGGGAGCGGGAAAGGAGAGGCTTACTACTGTTGACAGCTTTCGTCACTCCCGATACTCGATATAATGGACACAGGAGCCGAGAGAGCCAGTCCCAGCAGAGACTGCTTACGATGAACGAAGGACGAAGAAAAAAAAGAAATGTTTCCTCGCAAAAATACTGCAAAAATACTGCAAAGGCAATGCAATGCAAGGACCAAAGTGAAAAGGAACCTTCGGCCCCACACCATGGAATATTCTTCTGACCATGGCAACCTGCGTTGTTGGTGATTCCAGAACGGATATCGGTCTAAAAAGGAAATCGATCTGCTGTGCCCGGGCAAGTGTGGTGGGAGCGTGTCAGGATCTGCCGGGTGTCAGTGGGTGCCCTTCTGTCGGGAATCTGTTGGGTTGCACAAAGTCCCCCTTTAAGCATTTTAAGGCATTTCAAGACATTTTTAGTGGTCGCAAGCTCCAACAGCCGGCAGAACAGCGGCACCGCATGTACTTGTAGACGCCCTCTCCAATGCGAGACACTCGAGTTGCCACCAGCAGACGCGAAACTGGTCCTTCCTCACACTGGTTTGCGATACGATTTCCGAGAAGCCAGACCCCACGGCTCCTGTTTTCTCGGTATTGGCTACAAGCCACGAGATAGGTGTCACAGATGATGAGCTGCATGATTTTCCGCGTATAAGGGCGTAGGTCTCGGTCCAGGCAGGTATCCGCAGAGCCGCCTCCGAGTGACTCGAACTGTATAGACTTCTGCTTCTGGACTTTCTGGTAGTAATGCCGAGTCAACCCATCCAAGTTGTCCTAGTGGCGGCACTGGCCGGTGTAATCCCCAGGCAACTGGTATCATCATGCAGGACAGGACGGGCAATTGTGTGGGTATTCATTTCAGAGGTTGATGGATGATGTAAGTGAGTGTGAGCTAAGGCTGATAAGGAGATATTTCAGGCCGTTGAGTCAGAACTAAGATAATTCAAGTAAAAAGAGTCCTGGACCCTTGATAATAAGTGCTTCACAGCTTACATACTGATACGGGGTAAGGTAGTTGATCTTGAGGCTAAACGAAGGGCTTGGATGTGGCGCGTACGGGGGTACCGTGCTCCAAGAAACGTGGCAGGTGTTCGGGAAGGACCCGTTAAAGGGCGAGGTTAGATATTGTAATCGCGTAATAACGTGTATGCGCTGCTCAATCCCTGTGATAATACTGAGGCTGGGCAGGGTAAAATAGGCTCGCAAGATGATGTCAGCCAGTTGAAATGGATTTACACATGTGCGCTGCTTTGTCTTTTGTCGATAGTTGAGTCCCATTTTGAACATTGTACTCCGTAATCCTGCAAAAAACCATCCTGGTAAGGAAACGGGAGCCGCCGTGCCAAGCCACGGGTCCCCAAACAAGCAGGGACTTGAACCTCCAACTACATTCTGTGAATCTCAACTTGACCTCGATCTTGCAGCATTATCTCGGTTCCCAAAAACACACACACACAACGTCCAAAGGTCTTGACTGATAATCTCGTTAAAACCCCCAGTATTAGTGAGAATGGCTTACGCGCTAGTACATTCCCTCACCTACCAAGTCCTCAAGGACGCAGACACCCAGCCAACTGGAACGACACCAGCTTAGAAAATAACCGGTAAATATACGGATTACGAAAGGCACGAAGAGCAACGCATGGGAGAAATATGACCGCACTCACATACTGAGGTGGTTTGAGCATCGGGATTCCGACATGGCTTTTCCCCTATTTACTTTTTTCGCGATATCAAAATATACAGATATGCTAACACGTATACATACACGTTCAGTTCTTGACGGCGTATGGAAAGCTTCGCATTTCGTACGGGGGCTTACGGTGTGATTTCTGTCTTACCTGCTTCAAGTTTAGGGCTGAAAACGGGACGGGACGGTTCACACTGGGGCTCCACGACGGCGGGGTTACGAGGCATTCACGCTCGTCCCAGGTTCACTTTACTTGACCTCTAAATGGAGCATTGTCCAAATTGGTCAAAAGTTTCATGATATCGCCGTACAAAAATATTGGGGTTAACATGGCATGACTTCATCGCCAGGGTGCCTAGAGATGACTCTCAGGTTCTGCTTGGACCCCACGCTCGCAATACAGCGAATAATCTACACCTCCCAGCTGTAGCCGGGTCGTGTTATCCCGGAAGCCCCATGTCATGTACGTTGGTGCACTGGAGGCCATTTGTTGGCCAGCTGCGCACCTATCGACGCGAGATCTTAATCCGAGCAAGAAGAACTCTGCACAAAGGAGCCTCAATCTTGACATGAAGTGCATATCTGACGATGTGGTAGCTTCGAATACGTAATGTACGTTTGGATCTATGTACCCGGTTTCGTTTCAAGATGCTAGTTCTGGTGTGACACCGTGGCGCCAGGCATATTGCTTCTCCCCTTGCCTGGATAGGGTTTATTCAAGTTTTGCCATGACTAAAAGCGTGATTGTTTCCCTAATATGAACAACAATGTGTCCGTGGGAAACTATCACGGTGCGGGAAGCGGGGATTACCATGCTGCGGACCGGGAAGGTTAGCGGACCCGGGTCCAGGGTCCATACAATACCGTACTAGTACATACACGTACAAGTTACGGTAGCACCAAATGGCAAGGTGGTTCGTGGCCAAGCAAAGATGGAAAATCCGCCTCGACATAAAAAGCATACGGGAAAGTAGTGTGGAGGCAATGTACCTGCACTAGGATCCAGGTCCCGATATTCCTTCTAACAAGTCGACGACTATGACGACTGAGTAAAGAAACATTCGCCATGCTAGGCTACACTTTCCCAGGCCTTACTCCTCGGCGCTGCCCCTGGAATCATGTCGCACGGTGTTTTGTAGAAGTCCCACTAACTCGCGGTGAGCTGTTCGTGGTGAGTCGGGGACGATCAGAGTATATTGTTTAACAATCGAATAAAGAAAAGTAGAACCAACGGTAGCAATTCGTAACCGGTTGATCGGTCTGGTAATATACCTAATTGGTCCTGAGCATGTTTGGCACCGGATACTTTTAAGGTGAGTAAGTTTCACCAACATTGATACATCACTTACACCTTGATCAGGGAGACATGAAAGAGGCATACGCCAAACAATACACATTACACTACGTAGCCATACTGATACGCTGCCGTTGCACACAGGTACATGGTATGGATACATTATATTACACTGTTAAATACTCGGTACACATCCCGGCTCTTGTAAGTACAATACACACATGTGTGATGCCCCACTCACCCAGGTACCTCTCAGGAACACACCTTCCTTTATGTTGCGTGAATGACTGCATGTGCAAAGTTAGCTTAGAAAGAAATGAAGGGGCATCTCAACTTTTGTCATCGTTCTTTCCTCAAGTCAAACAGCTCTTTGCAACTTTCCACTTCACACTGGAATAGCTGTCTGGTACGTGTGAGATCTTTTTTTGTCCCCCACCTCTTGCACCTGGACAGTTCGCACAACAGAACTCGGCAAACCTTCCATCGCTTCCACGCTTGACTGCGGCGGCAATCATCTCCATCGACAACAATCCGTGCATTCCGTGGGACCACAGATGCTTCAACAGCAACTTGAAGCCTGAGAGCGCCCGCTTCTTTACCCCTTTTGGCTAGGTTTGGCGTTTTGTCCAGGGCGCGGATTTTGTGTTTTGCATGCCAATCTCCGGCTCCTCCATCAGACTCCGGATTCCAGTGTCTTGTCGCCGTTGTTATTCGTGGGACCTGGAATTGGCACTGCGCGACAGCGTATCATCGCTGTGCGGTGACTCCTCCACAATTCTCCCCGTCCTGGCGGGAGCGGATATTCCAGGCACCCTTTTTCTTGTTGGCGGGCACTAACCTGTTGTTAGCTCACCGGTAGCTCCCCCGTATAGTTTCCGTGTCCGACGAGGTTTTCGTCCCAACAGTGAGTGGGTTCATCTCACCAACCCGCTGCTCCGCCCGAGTCGCGCCGTCCTCGACTCCAAATCTGGGTCCAATGATACCTCGTTACCTGCACGTTTCGAAATGGTAGCGGCGGGTGTGGCTGTGACCGCCTTCCTACAGCGACCGAACGAACCGGACAAGGCCACTGCTGCTAGGAGCCGTTGCTCTGACTCTTGGTACTGTATGTAATGCGCCGTGCATACAATACATTACCGAAATTACCGTTACAGGTATGAAAAATGCCGTTTGCACGGCGCATCAAGCCACGCCAACACTGCCGTTTTGGGTCTCAAAAACGAACAACTCCTACTCCTCCTCCTTCAGATATATACGTGATCCGGCAACAACACCCCTATCCCTGACAACATGCGAGTGGAACACATGGTGCCATGACGCTCCTATCTCTGCCAACTTGTTCAGCTCTATTCTATTCCCATCGTCTTGGGGGCCGTGACGAGTTCTTTCTTGTTGACCCAGCCCTCTGTTGACGACCATGATATAATACACCTTCCCATTCCCACCTCCTGGCATCCCGGCTTGCTTCATGTCTCTTGAGGAGCAAGTCCATTATCCATTCTTCAACCTCACCCTCAAGCTACTCGGTCCTGAGTACAGTCAGTACCATAGAGTACCGCCATCATCATGACTTCCATAAAACCTGCACCAGCTCCTTCCCTTCGGCCAGGGTTATTACGCCATGCCCGCTGGGTCAACGACATCATCACACAAAAGCTGATCCAAGCATCTGATCACTCACATCGCAAGCACGCAGAGTATTCGGAACACGCAGAGCAGTGCTGTCGTCCAGCGCCAAGAGTGGACTACCGTCGGATAAAATGTAACGAATACGGCCAGCGCCAATGCAAAGGCTGTGACCAAGTCAGCGAGCTCTTGCGGTGGGGAGAAGCACAAAGGAGGCGTGATGCCGAGTATACCGGCAGCTCGGATTCACGCGTCATCCACGCCAACTACCGGGAACTCGACATGTGCGCAAGGGTGTCATGCTGTGATACCTGCCAGACACTGCGCCGGGCCTTTCTCTTGTCCCGCATAACCGGACTGGACGCTGCGCGCTTAGAGGACCCCGACAAGCAGTGGCCAATATACGCTGTCCTGGACATGTCTCCGGCCGGCGACAACCTCACTCTGACCGTCGAGTCTCCCAATGGAGTCGTTTTCACAGCAACGGCTCCCCTTAGGCAACAACGAAACGTCGTCAAAGAGAACCCGACCAAGGGAGGCGAGCGCATGAGAGCCGATTTTCACGAGCTGCGAAAAGTTGTTTTGGACTGCCACGAAAAACACGAATGTTCGTCTAAATACCGGTGGTCCGATGCCAATCCAACCTGGTTGCTCGAGATTTTGCCTGATAACGAGATCCAACTTGTCCCGGGACCGGTCGAGCCAGTGGACTACGTGGTGCTGAGCTACTCCTGGGGCGACCCGACGACGATGCCTGCTGCTGAGTGGGCGAGGATCAAGGCCGGCGGCACTAAATCCAAGAACGGTCTGCCCGTCCCCGAGCGGCGCAGGCCCTTTGCCCGAACTCAGTTGCCCGAGGTTATGCAAGATGCCATCAGCATCACCGAGTCTCTCGGGTTCCACCACATCTGGATCGACAACGTCTGCATTCCGAAAGGAACCAACTGGGATACCGAGGCATCGTTGATGCATGAGGTCTACGGCAATGCCGCCTTCACCCTGGTGGCTAGTTCCAGCACCAAGGCAACGGATCCTCTGCTTATCGATCGGCTGGCTTGGAAGCAAAGAAGCAAGGCCAGCAAGCTGCGCAGCCAATGGTTGTACAGCGCTGATATGACACTTGACGAGGTGCGGCTGGGCTCCCCCGTCTCACAGCGCGGATGGACCCTCCAGGAGGAACGCCTCTCGCCGAGGATTCTCTACTGGACCGGTCAGCGGTGGTACTGGTCGTGTCCCGAACGGCAAGTGACGGAACTGAGCGAGCTGAGCTGCCCAAACCCCAGGGGCGGAAAGGCCGGATGGAGCTTACCACACCGGTTTTTGGAAGTTTGCAGGTCCGGGGACGACCAGCAGCTACACCAAGAGTGGTCTGACATCGTCGAGGCCTACTCGCGCCGAGATCTGGCCCAGCCCAAAGACCGGTTCCTGGCCATCTCGGGCCTCGCCGTGCGTTTCTTCAATGCGAAGGCCGAGTGGGGCAAAACACGGGTGACCGAGGAGTATCTGGCGGGGCTCTGGAGGGACCGGTTTGCCCAGCATCTCGCATGGTCGGTCAGCCAGGCTGGACGCTCCGAGGAAAACCTACAGCATATCGCGCCTTCATGGTCGTGGGCCTCTCTCCCAATGTGCTTGCCCGTGAAAGCAAAGCACGAGGTCGAATTCAAACAGGCAGAAGATTTCAAGTTTGTCGGCACCCGATTTGACTCGGCAACGACAACCGACTGGTTCACCAGGCAGCTTACAGGCGACTCTGTCGACTTTAGGGAACGTGGGGCTGCAATTGAGGAGCGTGGTCGTCATGTCAAGACAGTCGAGGTGCAGGGCCGAGTCCGGCGTTTTATTCCCGAAGGTTCGGAGAAGGTCCGCTGGTCGGACATAGAATGGAAGCGCGGGGCCCGGGAAGGATTCAACTTCCGGGTACGACCAGGGCGGCATCTCCACGCTCGGAATATCCAAGACGGTCGGATTGTGGCCAAGGAAGCCCATGGGGGAGAGGTGGTTGGGCAGCTCGACTATCTCGATGTGGTGGACGGCCATGAGACCAAGCGTCTGGGAGTCGGCCTCCCAGATGGAGCCGAGACGGACCTCATGTGTCTCGAGGTCGGCGAGCTTGCGATGCTTTTGCTTCAACGCGTCCCCGGAGGTGTAGAGACTTACCGGCGAGTTGGAGTCTGCATTGGGTATACGAACCGACGAGGTTTCTTCTACGGATGCGAAACGAGGAACATCTTGCTGGCATGAAAGTGATGATCGATACGTTCATATGTGGCTGGCTGCCAATTGCGACTTGATGAAATCATAGCGTGGCTTGGGACGGTGGTACTTTGGCTTCTCTTGCTGCTTCGTTCCAATTTCCTTCTTTCTTTCTTTCTTTCATGTCACCTTATTCCAACTTTTTCATATTGCCTCTTTTATTCTTCACTTCTTTCATGTATTATTTGTATTTTACTGTTGGATATAGCTTTCTCTTATTTCTTGCCTTTTTTTTGGCGTAGCATGATATGATGGGCATACAAGGAGCATATAGACATCTATAACACAGACCGCCGCAAGGCCGGACAGACTCGGGCGAGGGCTTTGGCTATACTTGCATTTCAATCCATGTTTTATTCACACAACTCTAGCCCGTCTCGCATATCACCATCGGTCGATGTACTTACCCACACTTCTTCTATATTGCAATTGACTGCCAATGGCAAAACACAGCCTAGGTATGCCCGACACCCTCACTGTGGCAAATACGGAGTAGGTACATGCACGGATCTCAAATCATGTTCAGTTTGGCTGCTCCAACATGGCTGATCCAGATTCCAGTGATTCCAGGTTGCATTTTCGGCAAATACCAGTGGCCTGGAACCGGCAATATGAATCGGGATTATTACATTAAGACGTGGTAACTCAGATGGGGCCTTGGTTTCCATAATCTTCTGGTGTTTTGCTGCATAGTACGGGGCTACCCTGGACTACTAGAAGGGTTATCGCATTGGCTTGAGGGGGTGCCAAGCACACCAAGATGTAAGGGTCCTCAACGAGTCACCCCCCCTGCTGCACACCACGTGGAGATGGGCATATTCCGGCCATGGTCTGTTTTTGATGGGAAATTCTCATCAATGCTGTGTTGAGATTTCGGTCCAATCCCGTCCGCCGGTTCGTTTCCAAACAGATGAAAGTGGTTTCCGCAGCTCGTATTCGGAGACTCACTCTGATACGCGCGGATATAACAAGGCGCAGGACCAGGATTTATTTCGATAATTGTTTTCCGGGCCAGGGCAACCGAAAGCCGGCATGCATTGAATAAGATATGGTAGCACTAGGGCCGGGCAGGCAGCGAAGGCTTCAAGTGGGTTCTAGAGTTCCTTGATCCCTTACTAGTGCATGCAGTGTTGCCCACCTGGTTACACAGAACCGGCGGCAGTTGTTTTTTGGGACGCGAGTACCACCAGAGGAGGTCTGTAGTCCAACCTCGGTGTTCAGATAATGACAACGGGGAAAAGGGGCAAATGGTTCATGGGTATATGAACCGACAGCATCTGTTGGATCTGCACTTAATTTGCCCTTCTGGTTCTTTCTTCCTTAGATCTCCTTGGGTTGTCGCTGGAGTCTCGTTACAACAAGCTTTCTTCACTCTTATAATCTCTTCCACCTGATTCGTCCCCTCGTCTCAACTTGCCAGCACTTGAAGATGCGTTTCTCCTTGGGAGCGGCCGCAATGGGCGGCTTGGTCATCCTAGCTCAGGCTGCGGATTGTTACACGACGTCGTCTACGGCACAGACAGACGCCTTGGCCGCCAATGCCCTTGCCAAGTTGGTCGATTATGCGGCTCACAACGCCGGCCCCAAGCCCAAGTGTACGGAAAAGAATGTGGCCAAACGGCGCGAGTGGTAAGTAGATGACTCTATCTTTATTCTATCATCCGGACCCTTGACCTTCCTTCTGTGCTACCACGGCCGCCTCCTACGGTTGCACACATACTCTCATCGTCTCCTGTATTACGTACGCACATGATGTGTACTTTTGTCTTGTGTTACTTTCTTCTTTGCTGCGTGGGGGCATTGGCCGACCAAGGCAGCAACACGCGCACATGATCCTCGGGCACAGACTGTTGCAAAGGGTTGTCAAGTCGAGGTAGCACCGTGCTGGATCCCTTATCGCTTCTTGACCCATGGTGGTGGCTATGTGTCAGACGGATCTCGCAGACAGCCCTACAGCCCTTTTCTCGTCTGTTACACAGCTCCTGCTTCCTTTCTTTACAGCACCTTGTCCATGGGGGTGGCTGAGAAGATAACAAGCCATCAGCATCTGTACAATACTGACATTCTCTTCTTTCCAGGGGCTCTCTCTCCGTTGCGGAGCGCGTTGCCTACACGAACGCAGTCAAGTGCCTGATGACCAAGCCCTCCAAGTTCGACCCTGCTGCGGTCCCCGGGGCCAAGTCTCTCTATGACGACTTCGTCGCCGTGCACATCAACCAGACCCTGAGCATCCACTTCACCGGCAACTTCCTCTCGTGGCACAGGTACTTCACCTGGGCCTACGAGCAGGCCCTACGCAACGAGTGCGGCTACAAGGGCTACCAGCCCTACTGGAACTGGGGGCGCTGGGCCCAGAACCCCCTCGACTCGCCCTTGTTCGACGGTGGTGTAGGCTCCATCGGCGGAAACGGCGACTATGTCCCCCACGGCTGCTCCCAGGCTCTTCCCAACGGTCTCAACTGCATCCCCCCTGGCACTGGTGGCGGCTGCGTCACTACCGGCCCGTTTGCCAACATGACTGCCAATCTCGGCCCGCTGTCTCTGACCCTCTCTGGAATCCCCGGCCTCGAGAACCTGGATCCCGCCGCCAACCCATACACCTACAACCCCCGCTGCCTGCGTCGGGATGTCAGCAGCTGGGTCAGCCAGCAGTGGCTCAACGACCGCAACACGACCGACCTGATCATCGAGAACGACAACATTGCCGACTTCCAATATGTCATGCAAGGTGACGACTTTGCCGACGGCAACTTTGGAGTCCACACCGCCGGCCATTTCACCATCGGCGGTGACCCCGCCGGTGACTTCTTCGTCTCGCCCGGTGATCCGGCCTTCTATCTCCACCACGCTCAGATCGATCGCGTCTGGTGGATCTGGCAGAACCAGAAGCCCAAGGAGCGGACCAACACTGTTGCTGGCACCTTGACTTTCCAGAACAACCCCCCCAGCAGGGATGCCACTTTGGAGGACATCGTCGAGATGGAGCATCTGGCTACGCCCCGGCCCATGAAGCAGCTCATGTCTACTGTTGGGCTGAAGGACAGCCCGCTCTGCTATGTTTATATCTAAGGTT
Source organism: Rhypophila decipiens (assembly GCA_033297075.1). Taxonomy (NCBI): domain Eukaryota; kingdom Fungi; phylum Ascomycota; class Sordariomycetes; order Sordariales; family Naviculisporaceae; genus Rhypophila; species Rhypophila decipiens. Next base: position 17,422 of record MU858085.1, on the reverse strand, counting down.
GACGGAGAAATCTTGTCTCCTTTTTTCAGTCTTTTAGAGTAGAATAGATTATTGTAATTACTTTATTGTAGACCTAATCGTATCAGTGTCCTTTGGTTTGCATATTTGATTTTACCCGAGTTGCTCATCACAGCTTTGTTCCCATGTGAAAATGTTTCCTTCTTATACAGCGTTGTACTTGGATGGCTGATAGAGCGTATCAGACAGCCTGCATGTACCCTCCATTAGCGATATAGAAAAGATGCAGAGCAGATTCAAAGATTAGTCAACATGTTACGCTCATGAGCTGTTACCCCTCTTTTCCTGGCAGCACAATATCTATCACCTTGATACTTCTCGCTGGTTGAAATTCCCAACATCGGAGCCTGGTTTCGTTCCTGCGTTCTCGTTTTCCTGCTTTGTGCTTCTGAACTTCTTCTACAGTCTATGACCACCGTCTCGTCCTGCTTGCCCATCTTCCCCGGATACAAATTCGCACCTCGACCTCCCTCAAACCCGTACCAGAATGTCTGACCGTCGCCGAAGTCGCCAGAGGGACAGAACACCCAGGTCCAGGAGCCGTGGTAAACAGAACCGCCGTTCCGAATCAGCTGAGCCGGTGCACAGAAGGCGGCGACGTTCTGAGAGTCGCGGGCGGACGGAGCGCAAACCTGATCAGCCCAGACACAGAAGTCGATCTCGACATAGATCTGCTTCCAGACGTCGAGGATCGACAGAAAGATGTCCTCTACGCAGCTCTTCCCGCACGTATGATAAGAAAACATCGACTCCACATCTCAGGAAGCCTTTCCTCGAGCTCGAATATGGCCGTTATCCTGACCTCTGGAGATTTGTGGCAATGATAAAGGACATTGAAGCTGGAAACTGGGGTGGCCAGACTGCTTATTACATCACGGTAGAGCTCTCGATTGAGAAGGGGCTGCAGCTGAACAACTTGTCGCTCTCTCTGTGGCTTGTACCGCTCCTTGCAGACGGGAGATCGGACCCCGGTGCAGACGTCAAGCACTACGGACCACAGTTCATCCGAGGCGTGCCAATCCCGGTTACCCACAACCACGGTGTGGGCGGCCAGATCGTCTTCAACGCCCCAGTCGGTCCGGCTACCGCCAATGTCGACTTGAATGCTAACAATACCACGGCCTTTGTCATTGAGAAAGCCGGCGGTCTGAAGACAACCTCGTCGATCGTCAAGGACAGGCAAAAGATCTTCACCGAAGTGTACGAGAATGAAAAGTCCAAATCAGGGATAACGAACACCATTTGTCTGTACATTGTCCTTGTTGCCCCCAAAGCGGTGGCACTAGATATCAGCGGGGAGGTGGATGTCAAATGGCGAAAGCAAACGCGGGTCATGGATTTCAAATCGTCTTTAAAGGACCCTGTTGCTTGTGTGGGCTCATGGCACGCCATCCCCCTACCAGAACTCGCTCCAGTACAGGAGGTCCAGGACTTTCAGACCTGGAAAAGTGATGATTACAAGCTGAGGGCTACCAATGACTCTGTCCTAGGGTAAGTGCACACTCTCTCTGTTTGTAGTGACTACAGCTTACATTCAAACAGGAACAACGTGTGGTAACCAAGGAGGGGCTCAATTGAGTAACAATCACTCATTTTCTCTTGGCTCGATAAGAAATGTTGTGAACAATCGAACCATCGAACCATCGAACCATCGAGCCCATCGATTCAACTCGTCTCCATATAGTCGGTTGGTTTTGTTGAGGAACCATTCCCAAGTAGTACTAGAGATACTAGTAGAGAGAGGAAGCACGCTTGATAACCCGCTACCACGTGTGAGAACCAGGACTTGTGCTGCCGGCAGTGTTGGTCTGTTGGAACCATCCTGCCGGTAAATGAAGCCGAGGAGGAGAAAGGCATCATGCAGCTAAAGCCTACATGCAGCCTTGGAAGCCCCGTAACGGATCCACCACCGGGTCCGGCGAGCAGAGTTTTCGCGATGACTTCCTCTTATCGTTTGTGCTGCAGATCGACCCCATAGAACTAACGGCTCACGGCTAGCTCATCCAGTAGAGTCAAAGGGAATCAAACCTCGCTGTTCGCGTCTGTCGTGCTTATTTGGTTATCACTATAACAGCTAGCAAGTGAAATATGAATATTCGTAAAAGTATGCTGCGGGTGGGCCTGACGTGGGGTTCCAGTTGTTCATTCTCGTAAATGCAATTAGGCATCAGCTCTTGTATCGAGGATCAATTCATATTTGAAAGGATCCTAAGTAGATCGAAAGAACCAGGAAGAACCATGTAATTGAACGAGGGAAATGGCCAAAAAGTAAAGTAAAAAACATACAACACCGGGGATTCGCTGGTCGTCACCGACCCAACTACTAGTCCGGCCCTCATTGGCTTATCTATGGGAGAGCGGACGGGATCCCGAGTTTTCCAATGGGTGTGGTCGTATGTGCTAATGACTCCTACTTTAGTGCCTTATATATGGGGCACGGGTGGTCGAGTTGTGAATGAAGTAAGAACTGCAGCACCAGTGACCTTCTACAGAGTGTTAATCTAGCTTCCCCGTCACCTTGCTTTGGGACTTCTAGTTGATACTTATTGTCACATCTATCAAGACATGCTGGTCATCACATTTGTGGTCGTTGGCACTGGTGTGGAATTGAAATTATCATATATACATTATTTTTGTCATATCTCATCTCCATCTAACTATATACGTACATGGTTTCGAGCAGATTATTTTGCAAGGAGCCCCCCTCGGCTCATCTAAGCACTCGCTCTCTCCTCGCCGCCGCAAGGGCCGTGGCCCTCTTGGTGCTTGTGTGGCAGAGCATCACGAGCCATCTTCATGGAGCGGGTGATGTCGCCAGAATAGCGGCGCGTGTGTTTAGTGACCTTGGGGAGGGAATCCCAGCTGAGGGCGTACTTGGCAACCATGTTGGCAATGCTCTTGGCGTTGAGCAAGAAAGCATCCCAGGCGAGGTTGTCGATGGTGTCTTCAAGGGCGTGGTAGTTGGCATCAAGGGCAACACCAGCCACGCCTCCGAAGAGACGAGCCTCTTCCTCGGTCTTGATCTCCTCGGCGCCAGTGAAGATACCACCAGCCGGAACACCGTTCTCGATGAAAGCAGCGTAGTCGGAACGACCGTCAAAGGCCTTGGGGATGGTCTCAAAGCCGTTGGCCGTGTAGAAGTCCTGGAAGTCCTTCTCGATAACATCACTGCCGGCAGGGCCGACAAGGCCATATGTTGATCCATCGCCGTCATAGGCCGAGTGGATGTAGTTGGGGCTGGCAATCTGTTTTGTCCTTGTTAGTCACTCGTATCTCATGCAGCAATGGTTCAAAAGTCACTCACCATGTCAAAGTTGAGGTAAGCCCTCAGCTTGGCGAGCTCGGTTTCGGACTCGTTGATCTGCTTGATGTAGTAGTACGAGCCGAGCTTGCCAAACTCCTCAGCGCCCCACCAGCCAAAGCGGACGGCGTTGTTGATCTTGTACTTGGGGAGGGCCAGGGCGACGTTGAGGATGCCAATGGAGCCAGAGCCATCATCGTTGATACCGGGACCAGCCTTGACCGAGTCGGAGTGGGCACCAACGACCAGCACGTTGTCATGATCACCATCAATGGTCTCGGCAATGACGTTGTAGTTGACACGGTCCTCGAGGAGGGAGTAGACGTCGAGGTCGACCTCGACATCGCCGGCGGCAAGGGCAGCAAGGATAGCCTGGCCATCAGCTTGGCTGATGCCAACAATTGGGGCGTAATCGGGCAAAGGCTCTCCCAGAGTGCCAGCAACTACGCCCTCGACATTGTTGTAGACGACGGCACCGAGAGCGCCAGCAGCCTTGGCATTGAGCGCCTTGTTCTGGAAGCTACATTCACCTCTTGAGATGAGGGCAACGCTGCCAGCTACCTCGGCAGGATAGTCCTCCCCGAGACAGCCCAGGTTGTTGACAGCGACGATCTTGCCCCCAGTAACGGTGCCGGACGGGGTGTAGGTCATGATCTGGGCGCTGACCTCCTTGCCATCGACGGTGAAGGTGGCGTCACCCTCGGAATATTTCTCAGTGAAGGGCTGCTTGAAGACGTTGTAGTGACCGGTGGCCTTGAGGGTGTTGTAGATCCAGTCAACCGTGGAGTTGTGGCCAGCGCTACCAAAGACACGGGTTCCATCGTTGTCATCGGCGATTTTCTGGAGCTTCTCGGCGTCGGCACGGAGACCCTCGAGAGTGATGTCGGCCTGGAGAGCCTCGGAGGTGACCAGTGGCTTCAGAGGCGGGTGCGGGTGGCATTTTCCCTTTCCTTTGCCCTTGCCCTTGCCCTTGCCATCGGGACTTTCCTTGCCCAAGGCGGGAAGGGCGAGTGCCAGCAGAGCGAGAGCTGCGGTGGTGGTCGTCTTCATATTGGCTTGACGGAGGAGGGTAGTATCAAGGGAGAGTGATACTTTGGGGCGAGAGAGAGGTAGGAGCAGAGGCTGGGGAAAAGAAAGAAGAAAGCAACATGCTGGGTCGGGGCCAGGGATGGTATTTAATATGTACGGTTTTTTTGGGATTCCGATGGAGGAACCTGTTGAGCAATCAATAACGTTACCGGGTTGCCGGTCGGAATGGTGGTATCAGTGCTACACGTGTGAACGATGTGGCGCCAATGATCACCAGCGATGGTGGTGCTTTTGCTGGTGGACAGCGTGAGAAGCCACCGAACTACTCGAGGCAAAAAAAGATGATATCTATGGAGCTTTGCATGTCCATTGGCATTGGGGTGATCATCACCTCAAACTGGCAGTTCGTCCTGCATTTCCATGCTGAGCTTCCTGTTCGAGGCAAGATTGCATCTTGGCAGTCTTTGAGCCGCCCGAGGTCACATGAAGCGGGAGAATGTGAAAGGCTTGGAAGCTGTCCAATGCTAGCATGAGAATGGTAGGTCGCAACGGCTTTTTGTCTTGGCCTCTTGGCAGTATCGACTTCCCCTGGGCAGTAGGATTCCGATGCGTGCGGACGCGGGCCTTTTGGTTGATGTCTTGGACGTCTCTTTCGCCTCCCCACAACGCCGAGATGAACCAAGCCAGTTGGCGGAATTCCAGGCGTCTTCGAACAGCGGGTCCATTTCTTGCTCGTTGCTATCATCGCTCGGCAATCTCCCCTATCTGCGGTCCTTGCATTGCACTGCTGACAGTGTCCAGCGAACGAGCGAAAGATGGCGGTTGACCATAAACGTTGACATTGGGAATGATGATGTGAATGATATTGGAAGTTGGAATACGGCAACCGGCTGCGAGCCGAGGTCTAGTTGGTACCAACAAGTACAAACAAACCTCTGTTATCCGTTTTTGGCTGCCTTTACCATTAATGTCAGCATCTCGGTAGACATACAGCCGGTAATCGTTTATCAGAGCTCAACCCTGCACTAGTTGAGATTGCGGAGAGTGAAAGGGAAAGTGGAACGTTATGCATTTCCTACATATCTGAGGTGAGATTGCGCAACTGATGGGCTGAAGAACAGACTTCGCGATCCGCAGTGGATGGATCAATCGGTACTCGGGACAATCCGATCAAGAGAATGAACTGATGAACTGATGAGGGGCTGGCCGATGAAAGTGGGTACATATCACCTCCTACCTTCCCTGGCTTCGAGCTTGATCTCTAGGGCAGCCAAGGAAGACGACCAACTTCCGGATTGGCAAGTCGACCTTATGGCCGTGTGAAATTGGAGGCATGTGAAGGCAACACACCGGTAACCTGCTGCCCAAATTCGGTCTCGGCTATAACTCAAATTGCGGAGATGACGGGTCTCGGGCGCAGCAGTTTCCTTGGTTGTTCCCGCCAGATAGAATCGAGAAGGAGCAAACTTGAACCACCGCAACAGCGCAACTTCCTTTGAAGAAATGGCAATGGATTTTTGGGTTTAACAAGCCCCACCGATCTTCCGCCACCAACCCGTCCAATAACATCAAGAGGTCCGACCAGCGATTGACTTGAAAATGTAAAAATAGTACCAAGAAATCACATCACCGGGTGCATATACACACAGTCACCAGGCGGCATGTCACCTTGCGTTGCAACCTCTTCTCTTCTCCCCTCTTCGTGACTTTTACCAAATAACGGCGGCCAAAAGGAAGTGAAGAAACATCCCCCCAGGCCCTTGGGTCTATATAAAACAACACCTGGCTCCCCGACTCGCCCGCTTAACTGGCTGGTGGCGGAAGAGCCAAGATCTTGGTGGCCGCATGTTCCGACAAGATGACAATTGCTGCCGACGGGTTGGCCGTGACCATGCCGGGAATGATGGAGGCATCGACAACAAAGAGGTTGTCAGTGCCGTAGACCAAGAGGTTGAGGTCCACTACCGCCGTTCCCCCGGCGCGCCCATCGTCGGTTCCCATCTTGGCGGTTCCTTTTGTCAAACAAACAGTTAGCCAGCCATCACAGATGTCCTTCTTGACCCTCGTGCATGTCAGCTAATGCTCACCTATCCAGTGGTTCGATCCGCGTCGAGATGGAATTGCCGGTATCTAATTTTTGGGGGTCCCTGTCAGCTTCATGTTCCGTCTCCATATGCCAGCTACAGGGGGCTAGTGCCTACCGAGTTGATGAACTGTTCGGCAGTCACATTCGCCTTTGGAGTGATCCAAGTCAGACCTTCCACGCCACTGAGAGACTCTTGGAGGCTGATCAGACTCTGAACCACGGCCTTCTTGTCGTTCTCGTCACGGAGATATGGTGGAGTGGATACAATGGTGTTCAATTGCCGGGTGATGGTCATGCGTCCTCTCGACTTGGAGCCCGTCCCGAGATACTGCGTGACCGTCATCGAGGCTAATCCATGCTGGTCAGTCTGGAGTGCAACAACTCGAGCATCTGATACGGAGCTCAGCTGACATACTATTCAGGGCCCCCTCCACTCTAGCTTGCCAGTGAAAGTGGCGATCGACGCCATCAGCTCCCTTGATGATCTCCCAGAACTAGGTAAGTGACACCCACGACTATCAGTAATGCGTAGTCCAAAGTCAGACGGAGTTTGTGGCATTCAGACTCACAATTGGTCCAATGTTGGGAGCAGCCTGTGCCAAAGGGCCCGTTCGATTATCTGCAGTTGGCGTGGCATCTGGTGAGTCGAAGGCCCAACAGTCTATTCCCGTGGATGGTGGTCATACTCAAGTACGTCTCGGTGTCACTCAGAATGGGTGCATTCCAAGCGCCGTAGTAGTCGTAGAAGACGACATCGGGGTGTGAGATCTCAACATCAGTCTGTGCTCTAATAGGTCAGCAGAGCTCATTGCCAGCACCCAGGCGGCAGTGAGAGCTGTATCCTTACCCCAACATGGTCGTTCAGATTATACCCGACAGGCAGGGTGATCCACGACTCGGATCCAATCATCGTAGGGCCATCGGTTGTATTCTTCACGATATTGAGCTGGTCGGTCGGGCCAATACCACCTGCACACAAGAGTTAGCCTGGCACGAGTAAAGGTGTCGAGGGAAGCGACTCTATCGGACATACTGCGGAAGAGCAACTTGGGAGATCCGAATGCTCCGGCGGCCAGAATCACGCGTCCTGTTTTGGGTGTCACCGACACAACGCCAGCATGGCCTGCGCCGTTGCACTCTAGCTCAACGCCTGTAACGTGGCCACCCGTTCGAACCACCCGCTTGGCAACGGTGTGCGTCCACAGCGTAAAGGTCTTGCGGCTGCTGGCTGAAACCAGGTAGGTTGCTAGCGGGCCGCCTCGCTCCCCAAACGAGTACATAAAAGTGCTGTGGCCGTAGGTGCGGTTCTTTTCCTCGGGGTGCTCGTTGGCCACGACATACTTCCAGCCGGCCTTGTCCAGACTTCCTCCCAGCATGTCGAAGCCTTGCGACAGGTATCTATTCCCGTCCATAGAGGGGTGAGTAGTCCCTGGAATCCTGGCGAATACACGGTTGGTGGCCTCGAGCAGGTCCTGGCTCTGCCAGCCAGTGGGAAAGTTGGTGTCCCAGTCTGCCGGATGAGGCTTCCACCAAAGCCCGGCGTTGACTGCCGTGCCCCCACCGAGAACACAACCTGCCATCTGGTCCACGTCGGTACACGACACTCCCACAGGGTCAGCCCAGATCTGGTTACAGAGCCCTGGGACATCAAATCGTGTCAAGTTGGTCCCGTCCAGCCACTTGGGCTTCATAGTACCGCCCCATCGCCCAGAGGACGCTGGCCCTTTTTCGACAAGAAGCACCGTGTGACCGGCTTCGCTCAGTCGATCCGCAATTGGGATACCACCAGCGCCTGAGCCGATGACTATGTAGTCGAATGCTTGGTCTGACGAGACCGAGGAGCATGCGGAGCCTGTCTGCGCAGAAACGAGCTGCAACCCTGATAGCGATCGACAGTGTAAGCAATACCCTGTTTTCCGGGTTCTGGGTTCACCTCATAAACATACAGAAGAAGCCCACTGCGGCTGCCGCCGACAGCTTTGAATGGAAATGCATGGTGCAAGCTGGTTCTCTGTGGGCCTGTGGCCTGGAGGGTGAGTGGTCGTAGAGACAAGGAGTGATGGTCAGCCCTTGCTTGGTTCCGTGTGAAGAAGCTGGATAAAGCCCGTTTCAGGAGCTGCTGGTATCTAATGGGTACGACTTTGTCTTGTATTCCTTATACTTCTTTGAACCGGGGTCAGTCAGTCACTTCTCCCGTGGAAGTTCCCCTATCGGAGTTCACCACGGCTCGTCTATCATATATCGGACAAACCGGATCTTCGGTCAGGAACAGGTCCATCTTGAGTCTGGAGCATGGCTTTCGAGTATAAAATCACAGAGAACATCCGAAGACGATATCCAGTGACCACCCCTCCCCACATTTACCCCGGACCCGAGGGCGGGAAAAGTCCCGGTGTCATGTTTCCCTCACCCAGGACGCGGTTCATCTGGGGAAGTTAACAGGGAGGGGTCCAAATAGCCGGGATGATGTGTCGAGGACCTCACGGACGTGCGCTACTGAAATACATGAACAGGCACATGCATACGTGCGGTTCGGCCCAGAAAGCTGTTGACCGACGCGCGGGGAAGCTACCCACGGACTGGGAGACATGATATATCGATGTCGCCAGCAAGCCATATTGCACTTGGCCCCGATAGACAAATCAGCACTGGTCTCGACTCACCACCACGACAGAGCATCCATCTTCAGTGTGCATCCTTGAGGAGGCCTACGTCAATGTTTGGCTTCGGGTTAATCCTCTGACTTCCAGGCTGAATGGGTCCGGCGCCATGATAAAATCGGCATGTCTTTGTCGCCGCCACTGCACGCACACTCGTCCACATCAAATCCCATTCGAAACTAGTGTCGATGAGCAAAGTAAAACTGGTGAGCTCCGCGGCCAGTTTGATGGTGTGATTTTGTGTCTCTGTTGGATTGGAAGCTTGTTAAGCTGTGCTTTGGAAATGAGGAATCGCCGCCCAATGTGAGGACAGGAAGAAAGATAACCGGCATCTCAAACGGGGTTATTATAAAGATGGATGCCGGGCATCGGATCGGTGATTTCTTACTTCTGGTCGGCGATAAGCCCAGTGCTGGGCATCACACCGCACCGTAAACACCGAAGGCGGAGGTAGGCGAAGCAAATGCCCGGCTCTGCTGCTTGCTGAGTGTTGCACCTGCAGCCGAACGAACGAATCGGCTCAAGGTCCGCCTGTCATTTGAATCCACCACTCGCCAAGCCATCGATGATGTTCCAAGTGTCAGAGTTCATGTGGGGAGTTAGTAAGCATAGGTGACGGTGATGTCGATTGCTCATCGAGTGAGCCCGCATGCAAGCGGAAACCAGAACAAAGGAGTTTGCGGATATTGGCTAGCCCAGTTTCACAACGTCCGTCCATCTTGATATTGGAAAGATTGATCAACAAGTACTTCAAACGTAGGATCTGGGGCTTGCCGATGGATATAAAGGGCTCAACAATATTCCTGTGATGATTGCTCTGACCTTGCCCTCCAGTCTTCTCAAGCCAATTTCACAACAAGAAACCTACCTGAAAGGAACGAGATAAACCAGACAACATAAAGCACCAATTATCCAACAGACATCTTGACTTAAAAGCCTCATCACCATGTCGAGCCCCTCGGAGCAAACCGTCCTCATCACTGGTTCCACAGGCTACGTCGGAAGCCACATTCTCAAGCTCATCCTCGAAAAGGGATACAATGTGCGGCTCCCTGTTAGGTCCGACTCATCGGCTGATGGCGTTCGTACCAAGTTTCTCCAGCACGAGTCGCAGCTGTCCTTTTCAATCGTCGGTGACATCACCAAGCCCGAGCTTTTCAAAGATGCCTTTGCAAACACAGCCAAGCCTATTACAGCCGTCATCCACAGCGCTGCCCCCTTTGTCCTCGACGTGAAGGATATGCGCAAGGACCTCCTAGATCCCATCATCGGCGGCTCGGTTGCCATTCTTGAAGCTGTCAAGAAGTATGGCCCGGACGTCAAGCGGGTCGTCAACACGTCTTCCTTTGCTGCCAACCTCGATATCAACAAGGGGGCTCGACCAGGATATACCTACTCGGAGGCGGACTGGAACCCCATGACATACGAGGAAGCCAGCGAGGCCGACGCCGCTTCGGCGTACTGCGCGGCCAAGGGACTCGGCGAGAAGGCCATGTGGGACTGGATGGAAGCCGAGAAGCCAGCGTTTTCTCTCGTCAGTGTCAACCCGCCGTGGGTATTCGGACCTCATGTCGGCGGCGTCCGGGACACCAAGAAGCTCAACGAGTCCAGCCACGCGCTATACTCGCTGCTCGGCGCCAAGGAGATTCCACCCGTGGACTTTTGCGGTTATGTCGACTCCCGGACCATCGCGCAGGCGCATATCGCCGCCCTGGAAAAGGAGGAGGCGGCTGGTCAGCGTTTCCTGGTCGGGTCACACTTTGACTACCAGAGCGCGGTGGACGCTCTGAGGAAGGAGCTGCCGGAGCTGGCTTCGAGACTGCCATTGGGCACTCCTGGGAAGGGCCCAGAGACGTATGAGCTGGACGGGAGCAAGGCCGAGAGGGTCCTGGGGATCAAGTACATCCCGCTTAATGAGACCCTGAGGGATTCTTTCTTGCAGTTTCTGGAGACTGACAATAAAGCGGCTGCTTGATTGATGGGTCAATGACAGAGGAGGAATCAACAATGATTTTGTATGCAGTAGTGAAGACTGATAGCTCAAATGTTCATGATCTCATTATCACTATTGTACGACATGAGCTTTCGGACATGGGCAACTTGAAGCTGTTGGTCCATTGGAGAATGCAAGAATCGGATGTGAGTGGCATGCAGCTGGATAACCAACTCCGGTAGAAGCTGACCAATGTCTGATAACGGATTCCTTAATCTGTGCGGCTATATGTCCCCATCCCACAGGAATTGTTTCCACATACTATTGGGCCGTGTGCATTCCTTCGAGACCTGACAAACTCCTCCGAAGGTGGCAACATCTGGAAGTGAATGTAATACTACTCCCAATCGGCCAGAACGAGCAGGTCGGAGCTTCTCCGACGCTGCGGAGGCAAGGATCGTCAGTGACGGGGGAGGCTTGCATGATGTTTCTGAGCTTCCTAAAAGAGGCAGTCACCCACCGCGACTGCAGCCCGGAGCAGGGGTCGTCAATCAAGCTTCCTGGGCACTCGATCAAGCTTTCCGGGGATTTCTGGGCAGGTCTCGGCACAGGCGCCACTAAGCAGCGTCCACTTGACCAATAGACAACGTCCAACCCATCAACAGCAGCCAGAAACGGAAGCTCCTCACATTTCATCAGCTATCATCACGACAAACAAGCAAGGGAGTATTGAAAAGTCCGTGTGCTAGGCGGCCGTGCGTGATGACGGAAATATATATACATTCCCAGTTGCCCTGCATTTTTGGTTTCTCTCCCTGTCCAACTGACTGAGCCCTCTTGCTGCTCAGCAACTTTCTCTCAACCCCGGCAGAGGAGCACTGGCAACATGCAGTACCAACATCTTGTTCTCGCTACTCTCGTGGCACTCGGCCACGGTGCTTCGACCATCCTCGAAGCGGTCCCTGCTTCCGGGCCCCAAGGTTGGACGCGAGTTGCCGACGCCCAGCCAGATCAGCCGCTGAAGCTTCGTATTGCCCTGAAGCAGCCCGAGGAGACCTTGTCTTTGTTCGAACGGACCCTTTACGAGGTATCTGATCCGGCACATGCCAAGTATGGTCAGCATCTCTCCCGCGATGAACTGTCGGCGTTGTTGGCTCCTCGCTCAGAGTCTGTCTCGGCTGTCCGATACTGGCTACGTGATGCCGGTATTTCCGATTCCAAGGTTGAGGAGGACGGTGATTGGATCAACCTCAGGTTGACCGTCCGGGAGGCATCCGCGCTTTTGGATGCCGATTTTGGCGTCTGGAACCACGACGGGACCAAGGTGAAAAAGGTGCGGGCTCTCAAGTACTCGGTGCCCGATGAGATTGTCGACCATGTCAGTTTCATTGGCCCCGTCATCAGATTCGGCCAGATCAAGCCCCAGAGAAGCCAAGTCTTTGAGGTAGTTGATGCACCTCAGCCAGAACTCAAAGCAGCAGCAGCCATCCCACCTCAGAATCTAGATGTTGTTGCCTGCAACACCAGCATCACCCCCGAGTGTCTCAGGGCTCTGTACAAGGTTGGGTTCTATCAGGCGGATCCGACCAAGAAGAGTCTTTTCGGCGTCTCTGGCTTCCTTGAGCAGTGGGCCAAGCATGACCAGCTTGAGCTTTTCGTGAACAAATACGCTCCTTATGCTGCAGACAACAACTTTACAGCACAGGGTGTCAATGGAGGTGTAAACATCGAAGGTCCAACCGAGGAGGACGACGTTGAGGCCAATCTGGATATCCAGTATGCCGTGGCCATGTCATACAAGACCCCGATTACCTACTACAGTACTGGAGGGCGTGGACCTTTGGTTCCAGATCTTGAGTGAGTTGCGAGATATTATTATTGTAAGAAGAGCCCGTGCTAACAGTACATGTACCATAGTCAGCCAGACCCGAACGAAGTGAGCTTAGCGAGCCAAATGACATGCAGGATATGGCTCAATATACTGACCAAATCATCAACAGAACTCCAACGAGCCCTACCTCGAATACTTCTCATATCTTCTCAAACTCCCCGACTCCAAGCTGCCGCAGACGCTCACCACCTCGTACGGTGAGGATGAGCAATCCGTTCCCAAAGAATATGCGAAGAAGGTGTGCCAAATGATTGGCCAACTCGGCGCTCGCGGCACTTCTGTCATCTTTAGTTCTGGAGAGTATGAGCCCCTTGTATAACCCAGCCTCTTCGGGTATCGATATTGATGCAGCGGGCTAACCACGAATCCTCACTCACAGCACCGGTGTCGGATCAGCCTGCCAGACCAACGACGGCAAGAACACCACTCGCTTCCTCCCCATTTTTCCAGCGTAGGTTCAGATACAAAATTTTATCCACCTATTTGTTGCCTCGCCAAGGAAATCGTGCTAATCAAAATCCAGGTCCTGCCCGTATGTCACATCCGTAGGCGGGACACGTTATGTTCAGCCCGAGGTCGCCGTCTCCTTTTCCTCCGGGGGGTTCTCTGACATCTGGCCACGTCCCTTGTACCAGGAAAGGGCCGTGTCTACGTATTTACGCACACACCTAAAGGGCCAGTGGAAGGGTCTCTACAACCCCGCCGGACGAGGATTTCCCGACGTGGCAGCCCAGGGTGTGCGATATCATGTCTTCTTCACCAATAAGGACGGTCTCGTGTCGGGAACAAGTGCGTCAGCACCTACTTTCGCCGCCTTGGTCAGCTTGCTCAACAACGCCCGCTTGTCGCGAGGGCTCCGCCCACTGGGTTTCCTCAACCCATGGCTGTACTCGGTCGGCGTCGCTGGGAGGGGCTTTACCGACATCGTCGACGGCGGCTCGACGGGATGTACCGGAACGGATGTATACAGCGGTCTTCCAACGCCATTCGTGCCTTACGCGAGTTGGAACGCCACTGCTGGCTGGGACCCCGTGACTGGTTTGGGAACGCCATTGTTCGACAAGCTGTTGGATCTGAGCACCCCTGGCTGGAAACTGCCTCACATTGGAGGCGGTCACCACTAAGCCTGACCAGACCAGAGCGTGCAAAGGATATGTAATAGATCCGTCCAGCACGAGGGGAAGGGGGGTTCATTCCAAGTCATATATAGTACCCATTAGGTCCTTAACCCGTAAAAAGTAATCATAAGTAAGACTTATAAAACTCGAAATATTTTGTCTTGATTTGGGCCTCTGGCAGTACATGTCGTTCATTCACCTCGTCGTCGTTTTTCATTCAAGACTATCAAGACCGTATACCCCTGTGATAGCATCATTGAACCCCTTGACCCTGAGTGGGTGGTTTCTCGGTTACCTTGCCTACATATCACAGCCGAGAGCCCCGTTGTAGTTATGGATATGGTGGTCTATGTTAACGCCAGTGTTAGTGAAACTTCAGAGTTATATGTGTCAACAGTGCCGCATAGGGTAGATGCGTACTCAGCCAGACCGCAGAACTCTCATCCAGTCCATTCCTTTTCCTACAGGTGGCGGTGAACTGAGAATCGGATGCCTTGTACGTGTGGAAGGTGCATGTCGACTGGAAACCACCACTGAGCAAGTTCAAACGTCAGGAGATTAGCAGGTGATCCGTCTGGCCAGCGGTTCGCATCCTGCTGCACAAGGAGAGAGAGGAATGCTTACTTGCGCCACCATCTCATAACGCCGTCGTCGTTTCCGATGCGGTTGTTGAGAATGAGCTCGGTCCGCGGCCAGTCACCTGTAATGGTGCGACAGTTGCAGTACAAGGCAAGTGGGCCGCCGAGACTGACAATGCCGCAATTGTTGTAGGTAGACAAGTAGCTCCGCTTGCCGATGACCCCCCTGGCATCCAAGGAGGAGGGCGAGGACAGCGTGGTGTTGGCATTGTCCGGCGATGTAGTCGCGGTGGGCGAGGGAGCGGGTTCTACTAGGGCTGATGGGAGAATTGGCCCGAGGGCGTAGTCATCTACACTGTCCCTTGGGCTGTTAGGTGATGAAGCTTTTAGCGCAGTAGAGACACCGTAAAATAACCCGATTATAGCTATGCCTAGAACTAGTTTAATAGGGGGGCTATTTGAAATATATAGTAAAGGATAGAAAGCTATAGGAGGAGGTAGGAGGGGGAGAGAGTATAATACTTAATATTTAATTATATTAAAGGCTATTAAAATAGTAGTAAATAATATAAAACTTTAAAATAAAGATTAAACTTCTTTTTATACTTTAATTAACGTTAAAGATATAGAAATAGTTAAAACGATTTTATAGTATATATTATAAGTATATACAAATAATAGAGATTTATTATTAATTATATTAGTTTAAACCTCTTTTATAACTATAATTTTAAAATAAAGACAAAATTCTCTAATTTAAACTTTAATTAAATTTAAAAATTCTAAAACTATCTTTTTTTATAATTAGTTTTATTATTATTAACGTATAAAAAAAGTATGGAATTAAATATTATTTATTATAGGTTACTTAATTTAATTATAATTTAATATAAGGTTTTAAAGATTAAAAAATAAATAAAAAATAAGAAAGAAATTAAGACCTTAATTAAGACTTTAATAAGTTTAGATTTTTAGTATATATTAATATTTAGATTTCTACTTATTTTATTCTAATTAGTTATAAGATTTAGAATATAAAAATTAATTTTTTTTAATAATAATTAAAACTTTATTCTTAGTTTTTATAATTATAATATAAGATTATATTATTATATAAAAACTTAATTTTAAGTTTAAACTTTATATAACGTATAATTTATTTAATGAAATACTAACATAAGTAAATAAAAATAATTATAACTAAGTTAATTTTATATTTTAATTTTAAAGATTATAATAATATAATTAAAAAATAATAATTTATTATTATATGTTAATAAAATTAATAGTCTCTTTTTATTAATATTAAAAATTAAAACTAATAATAACTTAATAATTAATATTACTATTTTATATAAAATTATTAATTAAAATATAACGTTAACGTTAAGTTATATTATTTTAAACTTTTAAATTTTCTAAATTCTATATATTTTATTTAAACTTTTATTATTAATATTATTGTAGGTATAATTACAGGGTGGAATAGATCACGAAGATCCTGATCGGGCGCGCGCACTAGGATTGACTGAATTGCTTGATTGACGATGGTTGTAAGTGTGGAAGAGAGAGCATGGCTACGGCGCAGCCGTAGTCAATGGCTAAGTGGCCATTGGTGGGGCATGCTCTCTGAGCACTGGCCACTTCGTGGCCACTTCGTGGCCACTGCGTCATACTTATCTAATCTTACTAGCGCGGGGCATTCAAGCCCGTTGAATCCACGTGACACTTGTTCCAACAATTATTAATAATATTTAATAATAAAATAATAAAATTAATATTATTTTTTCTATTAATTTAGAACATTTTTATAACTATAATTTTAAAAAAAAAATTATATTTTCTAAATTAGATTTTGATTAAACTTATAAGTTCTAAAACTATTTTCTTTTATAATTAATTTTATTAGTTTTATATAAAAAGTATGGAATTAAGTATTATTTACTATATCTAATTTAATCTTAATATAACGTTAATATAAAAGTTTAAAAATAAAAAAATAAATAAAGAATTAAAAGAAATTAAAAATTGTATTAAAAATTGAATTTATTTAATTTATATCAGTATTTGATTAAATAAAGTATATATAAAGTTTAAACTTATATTCTAGAATTCTTTATATTAAACTACCAGTAAATATTATTATATACTAAATTACTAAAGTTATATTAGTACTAGAGTTTTAATAGCTTATAATTAAATAATTAATCATGTAGAGTTTTAAAACTTAACTCTATATATAATAATATTAATTATTACTTATACTTAATATTATATTATAATAATTTAAAATTAAGTTTTTATATAATATTAAAACTCTGTATTATAATCATAAAAACTAAGAAACAAGTTTTATTTATTATTAAAAGATTAAATATAACGTTATTTATATTTTAAATATTATAATAAATAAGTAGAAAAATAGATATTAATATTTATTAAGAATTTAAACTTATTAAAGTCTTAGTTAGATTTTTAATTCTTTTCTAACTCTTTATTTATTCTCTGATCTTTAAATCTTTATACTATATTAACGTTATAACTAAATTAAATATAATATATAATACTTAAATTTATATTCTTTATATAGTTAATAGTAATAAAATTAATTATAAGAAAAAAGAGTTTTAAAATCCTTAAATCTAGATTAAAAACTTAATAAATTTTGATTTTTAATATATATTAATATTCATTTCGTTATGTATTTTATTCTTGTTGGAACACACAGGTATGTTCACAATAGCGTACGCAATTGTAGTCGTATGGTAGTGTGGTTGGTGATGGTTGATTGTGTTCTACGGAGAGTAG